>CAKKLC010002378.1:56986-70129 GCA_918559645.1 Ceratonova shasta | reverse complement strand
GCCATTCTAGTGTTATTAACTATAAAACTTAATGAAACCTTTCTAATAATATATTCAGATAATTACATTAGTATTTATCACTATCATACACTTTCAATATTAACAAAAATTTGAATTGGAATAATTTTCAATATTGGTAAATCTTATAAATGTATCTATGATACCTACTATGAATATTTAAAGATACGCATTTAAATTTTATATTTAAATATAAACAAAGCAGAAACGAGATCTCAATATTAAAAATGCATTTTATTCTCTTTTTAATGATTTTTGATTTATATAAGGATATGGTATCTTAATATTTTAATTATATAGGATCCAGATGATTCTAGAGAGAATTTTCAACAAACCACTAGATCAAGTACAATAAAGAACTTTGATTTGAGTCCATATAATCTTGAATTTAATTCTTTTTACACCAACAACGAAATATTTGATATAAGTTATTTTAAATACAATTTTAATGCTTTATTAGAAGATGTTGAAATCGATCCGTACCCACGTATTTTGGTTCAGAATTTAAATGCGTTTGAAACACCAATTTGTGATTTACTAGGAAAACACATTTCATTATTCAAATATGTTTCTGAACTTGGTAAAAAAATTCCAAACAATCAATTAACAAGTGTCGGAAATGATATCTTTAAAAGTCTAAAAATGTCACATTTATTTGGACAACTATTACTACAATATCTTGGAGCTCAAAGCGTGGCAAAATTCTCTTATGCAAAGGATATTAAAATTCAAGGATATTTAAAAATAATATTATTGAAAGAAATTCAAATATATACACTGATACTAAAATTGTTAAAACTTTATAGCATAGAATTTTATATATTATTATTTTTATTTAATTAGATTAATTATTAATCATAATGAAAGGTACCTTTTTGGATAGTTTGGAATCATAGAATTCACTAATAATATTGCATCAAATAAATTATAAATTATTAATTTATTAATTACTAAATGTACATCGTAAACTAATAGAAGATTAATAAATAAATGGTATAATCTTAAACCATGGGATGGTTAAGTAATTTTTATGACAATTTATATAAAAGATATATTAAAAGAATCAAAGTATTTTGTAAATAACAACTTTTACATAAAGGAAATTTTTGTATTTCAATTATATTGATTAACATTTATCACTTAATTATTTTAATTGAACTATTATAAGACATCTTATTTCATTATTATTTAAGCGTGACTGATATAAAACTAGCATATCAGAAATATATATGTTATTAAGATACATTCGAGGTGTACAAATAAATTTACACAACTCTATAAAAATATAATTCAATAAGACGGACAAGTTTATTTTTGATATAATTAAATTAACCAGATAGTTCTATCAATTTATATGTTAGTAGAAAGAATATGTGAGAAACAAGCTAATTTTGTTAGAATTAAGCAAAAATTAAACCTTCCCAGATATTTTAAAAAGAATTTATAGCTCTACGCAATACATGGTTTGCAATAAACACTTCTAAAATTTAAGAAATAGGATTTTATACTAATTAGAATAATCTTATACCAGAATTAATTTATAAATACCATACATGTTGTATTGTCAAACAATTAAAATTTTCAGAATTTTTAATTGCATTTTTACGGCAGTGACAATAATTAATAATTTAATAATAAAATATAACTATAAAATTTTATATTTTAATAATATGTAATGTTTGTAGCAGTTATAGTATTAAAAATGGTCATGAATACAAAACTTTCATTATTGTTTCTTTATTAATTAAATTAATATTAAGGAACAGTAAATCCTTATTTTAATTTTTGTTAATTCAATATCCAATATAAATATTCAAAAAATTATAATTGTACGAGTTTTTATATGTTTGTTTAAAACAATAACATAGGAGATGGGGAAAGTTATTAAGTTTATTTTTTAAAATACATATTTAATAATAACTCATTGAAATTAATTGTTGGAAACTTTGACTCTTTTAAATTCTATAATTAAAAATTTAAAAATAATATTAAAATCAATAAAGCATAACTAATTATAAATTGTAAAATAAATTAAACTATAATTTTCCAAATTTACAACTTAATTTAATTAAAAAATATTTTTCTTTTTAAATCTAAATTAAATTTATAGAAAAATTTGCTATTCAAAATCTATGATATTCCAAAATAAACTTATTTTTTTTTAAATATACTTTAATTACGTATCTTGTGATAACATCAAATAATTTATATGAAAATTCTATTATTTTTTTATAAATCTAATATACTATATTACTTTTCAATTATTTTATTTTTAAAAAAGAAACTGTCAAGTTAATAAACAAATTAAAATATTTATCGATTTTAAATAGTCTTAATAATAAACATAAAATTAGATTATTAATAATTATAGTTAAAAAATATCTAATAAATAAACTAAATTACATATATATATTATTTTTTATAATATGTCTTTTAAAAACTTTAAAGAATTCTTTATATAAGATGTTGTAATATTATATATTTAAAACTTAATTTATTTATTTTAAACAATAATTAATTAACCAATAATGTTTTAAATAATTTAATTATTATTTATAAATAAAAAAAAACATAAATTGTTAAAAAAAATTAATTTTTGTAATATATAATTAATTTTATAACATATAAAAACTTTATTTGAAAATTAATTTAAGTGATTTAACATTCGATAGTATATAAAAATTATTGCTTATTAGTTCTCATTACAAATAAATTATTAAAACTTTTGTCAGACCAAAATTTTATACAATTATTATTATATATGAAGTGATAAAAATATATTATTTGAATATTTAAAAAAGAAAATTAATAAAATGATAATTATAAATTTTTTTTTAAATTGGCTTAATTTATTACTATTCGCCTCATCAAATTTGTTAATAAATAAATATTTTTAAACGAAAATATTATAAATAATACAAAGTTTTTTAATTATAATAAACGATTACAAGCGTAAAAACCTTAAGAAAAACACCATTCATAACATTTCGATTCCATATCAACACATACAAAAAATCATGGATTGTCCGACTTGGCAATCAATGAATTTTGTAGATTCATAATTTCTCCCCATTCCAGGTAGATTTAATAGGCTTTGTTATAACACCAGAATTAGGATCCACAAAAAAAAGACTATGGTTGTCTGTTTCGTAGACATATCCCAAATGACCAATATGATAACACTCTCTGCACTCTTCGCTATGTATAACAGGCCCTGGTCTATGATATATTCTTAAACACCAGCAATTACATAGCAGCTGACATATTTGGAACATCTACAGATAAATAATCGCAGAGGTATAGATAATTTTGGGAATTTCAAACACCCATAGCTCGTTCTTAGGTACTCTCGCAAGAATTTTTCTGGTTTGTTGCAAAATAGAGTTACCGTCCATCGGGCAGACTATTACATTACGGCTTGAATGCACAGGATTTTCAAGATAAAAATTATCATAAAATTTCATAAGACTATTGTAGACTCGAATAAGAACATGTCTGTCAACTGATACTTTAGTTATTAATAATTTTTTTGTGAAAGTTTTGAAAAATTTGTAACATGTTGATTATCGTGGGAATCTTTAGAGTCGAAAATTTTGAATATGGTTCCCCATCTTATATTGAGATATGATTTCTAATTTCTGCTAATTTTGTTCATTCGTCCCTAACGATTTTTCATCCTTGAATTGAGAATAATTAACTAACACTATCAGAGTACAGCGTCAGCTACAAAGTTTACGCGGAGTCTATATTCAGTTGTTTACGCAAATCCAATTATTTCATCTTATGAAGTAGTTGTTATAAGTGAAAGAATTTCTGTCTCAGAGAAGTTCAATATTTTCTTAGATATAATTTTATTAATATTTAATTTTTAAAGTACTCGGTATTTTAATATTACAAAATATGTGATTAATATGTTTTATCAGTAAATAATTATTAATGAATTAATAATATTTTTGGACTTAAAAGAATTTTTTTAACTCTTTTATAGTTATAAAAATCCTTTTAACAAAAAATATTATTTTTTAAAATTAACATTTGATCTATTACTAATAGCTCGCTTTATATAATTAATTATAACTTTAACAATAAATTTATTTTCTAATTTCCAAATATCTTCTATCTAAATAAAATTTATTGGATTTATTTCAAAATTAATATATTATTATCAAACGATATGTAATGTTATTTAAAAGAATAATATTTTTTTAAATTTGTAAAAAAAACAGTAAATAAAATCACATGGAAATGATAAATGAATAAATATACTATGAATATAAGCCAAAAATTTCTAGATATTTTGAGATCTTCATTTTTTAGATATTATTACCATGATTTACATTAGCATACTTTTTTGACAATTTTATTATATTTTTGTTTTTTAAATTATTTAAGAAAAAAAATTATAACTTTTCAAATAAATATTCACAAAATTAATTATTATTCTTTATTATAGGAATATATTGCAAGAATAAAATTATTTATATATAAAAACATTCTGAGTTTAAAAAAATTAAAAAATATTACAAAAAATTAAATTTAATATTTTTTTACAACTTTAATAAATAAATAATTCATATTTAGAAAAATTTTAGGTTAACATTAATTTTTAAATTAATAGATATAAAATTTAAATTACAATGTAATTTTTATGTAAAAAAAATTATTCTTAAATTTTTGATTCAAATTTAATTAAAAATTTTTAACTGATAAATTATTTTTTTTAATTCTATTCAATATTTTTAAATTGCAATCTTTTGTTATTTTCAAATAAAAGAACTGATGTTTGGGATAATTATTCTTAATTTTTAAATATATACCATTTTTCAATGAACTTTGGGTTTTATCTTTTAAGTTTGGATTTTTATCTTTGAACTTTGGATTTTTATCAATAATTACAAGAAGTCATGAATTTAATTAGTAATGTTTATAAACAAAATTAATATACAAAAAGAGTAAAATTTATACTATATAATAACTTCAATCAATTTATTAATGTAGATATGGCGTTTCGGCTGCCCAATTTGTTATGTTGCGATTTACACGTCGAATGTATCCTTCACAGTCTGAAACCGTTAAGGTTGTAATTCATTCAGACATTAGCTTGTTCAAGTATAAGTTCATGTTAGTTGCTAAGTTTGATTTTACATGCTCTTTGATTTTAGAAAACGCTGTTTCTCCTTGGTTCAACATGTATGAGTATGGAGCCAAGAATTTGAATTGTAACCATATTCTGAAAAAAAGTCGTATAGATCTACTTGCCTATATATTCTTGCATTGTGTAATATAAACCATCCATTATTTAGCACCAAAACATTTTTAAAATACTCACACAGATTGATAAAATAATTTTTAAAAATAGGTGCTGTTACAATTGAATTGGGTATTATTTCGTGATATTACATGCCATTGTTTGATATTGCTGATATCAGGGTAACAGATCTACCAGTTATTGTGGGTACTATTAAGTTTACTCTTGTACCACTGTTTGATCTACAATAAATTTTTCTAATGTGTAGATTAAATGAACTTTGATCGATAAAAACGGCATTCATATTTTCATTAATAAATAAATTACTATAACAAAGACTATAAACTTTTCTGTCCGCAATTTTTTGTGGGTCTTTTACCCGGTCTAATTCTCGATGAACTTTTTCCACGGTTATTTTCAGATCAAAAATACATTTATTGATAGTTAATATAGAAATTTTGTATCCGTTGCCCCTAACCTCCTATACCTTTTGTTTAACTTTTTTGAGTGTAATTTATAGATTTCAAGATATTTTGTTCTCCACAGTATCTCGGATCTCCTCAAAATTTTTAGTTTTACTTTTTCCTGATTTATTTTTAACTTCTGTCCTTTCATCATTTTTGAAAATAGAGTAGATATTGTGAGCAGTGGAATATCTGATATTGAGGATTATGCTAGCTCTTTTAATGCTCATACGTTCGTTTTCGATAAAAATTATTACATTATTTCTTACAACAAGGCTGATTACCTGATTCATTTTATTTTCCATATTTAGTATTATTCAAAAATCAAAACTCAAAAGATTAAAATCTAAAGTTCAAAGAAAAAAATCCAAACTAAAAAGATAAAAATCCAAACTTAAAATATAAAAATCCAAACCTTTTAGATAAGAATCCAAAGTTCACTGAAAAATGGTATATATATTGATAAATTACAGCAAGGTGTTTTTACTATAAATAAATATATTTTTAATTTATTTCATTTAAAAACAATAAAATTTTATTTTTTTGATTATTAAAAAAAATTATTTAATTTTAAAAGAATAATTTTTAATCCAAATTATAATAATAGAATAATATTCTTTTTTATTATTCATTAATTATATCTGAAAATAAAATGTTTTATTTCCATAGATAGAAGGTCTATATATTCATATATAAATTGAATAAAAATAATATTTAATTAAGATAGTATAAAAAAAATTTTTTATTAGTTTATTTGAAGAAATAATTATTAAAAATTTTTCATAAAGTAAAAAATTTCCTAATTTACGTTATTTTAAAATAGGACGAATTTATAATGATTGAAATTTAAAACAAGAATATTTACAGTAAAAAAAATTAATCATTATTATTTATTTTAAAGCTGATAATAATTTAATTAAAATATTTACTTTAGGAAATATTATATCTTATAAATAAAAAAAACTATAAAATTTTAAAAATAGTCTTTTTTATCAACTTTAATTTTAAATTATCTTATTAATTAAATTAAATTTACCTAAATTTATTTATTGTGTAGAAAAAAAAATTTCTAAGCAAGAAAATATTTTTTTATAAACTAAATTTAAAATGTTTAATATAAAAAGATAATAAAAAAAATTTTGATTTTTATTAAATAAAACATTCTATTACAAAATTTTAAATTATAAAATACCAAAATAATATCTATAATTTTAATATAAACAAATAATGTTTAATAATATGATAAATTATAAAAGTAAAACTATATTTTAATAAACCATATCTCAATACTACTAATTTTATATATTTGAGTTTAGTAAATAAAGTTTAAAAATAATTATTTATTGGAATATATATTATTTAAAAATAATTAAGTTTAACTATGACTAATTTGTTTTAAATTAATATATTTATTTTATATTTAATTATTTTCTATTCATCATAATTATAATTAAGATTATAATTTATCCATAACATGCATTTTCTATAAACAAAAAATTATTAAACACTTAACTTTGAATTTTAATATATATTTTACAAGATTGCGAATGTAATATGTAAATTATTATTAAGCTTTTATTAATTAAAGATCCAAAATTGATTTTTTTTTAAATTGATTTATTTTATTATAACCAAATTTAATTTAAATAAAAAATACTTCTTTTTGAATAAGAAAAATTTAATTATTTGTGTATAACATTTCTTATTAAAATTAATTATATTATAAGCTAGTTATAACGTATATATTTTTTTCTTTAAGATTTTTTTTAAAATTTTAATTGATATTTTTTAATTTAATAACAAACAAATTAATAATTAATACCAAAAAATTATTATTTAGTAGAATAATTCATCGATATTTATTATTTCCCAAAAATATATTATATCAACAAAAATCAACAATCAAAACTAATTTTAATTTATACTCATAATATTTAATTTTTCTTATTGGCAAAGGAAAACTTTATTTTAAAATCATAGATAACTTACTTATTATAAACCGATCTAAATATCTGTAAAAGTATTAGGACAAATAAAAAAAATCAAACCTTAAATATAGTGAAATAAATCGATCTTTATTTTGAAAATGAAATGTAATAACTAGGGCAACCAAGTTCCAAAAATTACCAATTTTTAAAATTTTTGCAACATTTGAAATTTTTTAATTTTTTTGCAAATTTTTGCAAATCTAATGAGTCCAAATTCTATCAAAATTTAAAGTTTTATATGTTTTTATACTTCTAATTATAAAATTGAATTTTTTATCGGGCCAGAAAACTTGCAATTTTGTTCTCTATGTTGCTTTAAAGTTGATTTTAATCGTAAATATTTTGTTTTAAAACATAGAAAGATAAAAAAACACACAGAAAAATATTCCTTTCCTTGGAGAAAAAGTTTTTTAAGAACAGAATTTTTCTCAGTGATTCAAATAAAAAATTAAATTTTAAATTATTTGATGCGCACATATCAGCATACATCCTATTTTCTAAATTTCGAAACAAAAAATATATTGAGTTGTATAGTCGTATCGCATTTTAACTTCCATCAAATTAAACAGACAGAAAATTTGTTAAAATGCTCCATGAGTCTAAGCTGAATTCAAATAAAGAATTAATTTTTAATGAAAATTGTTTTTATTATATTTGATAAGTAAGAATATAAAAGTAAAAAATATTCCAATACTCTTGTTGAATTATGCGATTTACCACAGACATTTTTTTTGATAAATTCAGATGAATTAGATGAAACTGTCATTTCTTCGATAGTTTATAAATTGATATTTGACTTTCTTAATGAAATAGATATTTCATTAGATTTTATGGAATTATTGATTTCTGATTCTGAGTCTTATATGTCAAACGCAGATATTGATTAAAAAATTATTTATCTAAATATTTTTTATATAAAATGCTTAGCATTTCTAGTTCATAATTGATGCAATGAATAGAAAAAAATATTTTCTAAACGTAAATTATTAAATTACATCAGTCAAATATATTAGTTTAAAAATAAATTATTTCAATCAAAATAAAATGAAATAAGAAAACCAATTATTTTTATAATTACAAGATGGCTAAGTTTTTTAAAAGCGACAATGAATTATGTTTAACATCTTTGTTTACTAATAAAAATTTTTATTCGTCTGAACTAGAAATTATTTTGATGGAAAAAGAAAAAGATTTTATTAAATTGCTCTTCATAAGTATTCGATTTAATTTACATCTAAGAATGATATGAAAATTTAATCTCTATTCTTGAGAAAATTGTAAATTCTCATTACAATATAAAGACTGTCTATGAAGTTCGGAACAATCTTAATTTTAAATCAGATCCTGCAAGCAATCAAAATTATCTTAAAAAAAGGATTGATTACAATGATATTAAAACCTTGTCTTTGATAAATTATTCGAATATAAGTCCATCTACATATTTGAACATAATAAATTCCCCTTCAACATCTATACTAGTCGAAAGATTATTTTCTATTTTAAAAAAACTTCTTGCTAATGAAAAATTTTCATTAAATAAAATTTTGTAAAATATTTTTTTTGATATTATAATTCTAAATCGTATTATACGAACGTTTTTTATGAACTGAATTCTCCAGAAAAACATATTTACGAAAACGATAATGAAAATAATAACCTAATTGCTTTCTATACTTTTAACATTTTCAAAATTATTTTTAAATTTACACAAAAATTTTTTTATCCTTATTTAAAATGCTTTTTTTTTATTTTTTAATATTCTTCCAATCTTTCATGATTTTATTTTATAATTTTTATCCTTTTTTATATAATTTTATGCGATTTTATTTGCAACTTTTAGGTTGCCCTAGTTATAACCTTTTTTTATTCAAGTATATCAAAATCTCATATAATATATTTTATAGACTTAAAAAGGTGTTGATCAATTCTATTTTTTGCCTTGTATAAATAAGAAATTTTTTTACATTAAAAATTAAATTTTTTCTCCATAATAACTATGAATTCTAAAATTTATATAATAAAATGATTTTTACGTTTAAAAAATAAAATATTAAATTTTAATTAAATAAAAATATATTTATATTAAAAATATCAAATAAACTTTATAGTTAGATTTTTATCAAAAATTAACACTAATTCTACTACTAACTAAATTTAAAATATAATTTAGAGTAAATCCAGATTCTGTAAATTGAATGAAATAAATTTTAAATGTAAATCTTAAAAGATTTTCATTCAATATTGTTTTCTTAGAACTTTATATCCAAAATAAAGAATGTTATTCATAAAAAACTGAATTATTTAAATAAAAATAAATATCAAAAAAACATTAATTTTAATAATTTTTTAATCGAGTTAATTTTCATAATGAAAGTCATAACCATAAGAATAATTTATTTATTTATTAATATCAAGGGGTTTTAAACATAATAAAATAGAAAAATTTAGTTTGGTAATTTTAAAATATTTTTATATAATTATTATTATAAAAATTATTCATTAATTAAATTATGTATCATTAATAAAGTCTTATTTTTTATTTTATAATATTATACTATTAGTTATATCTTTAAATTCAAAAAATAATTTATATTGTTTCATTTTATATTTTAAAAATTAATTTTATATATTCTTTATAGATTTTTTGTTTCAAAATAATATTTCAAATTTTAGCAATTAAAATTTTAATATATTTGATTTGCAAATTAAATATACAAAATAATTTTTATTTTCTATTTAAATCATTTTATAACAAAATATGTTATATTTTATTCTTAATAAAAATTTCTTATAGCAAATAAATAATGATTATTAAATACAATTACTCAAGAAAAATTAAAATCTATATTAATTAATGTTTTAAGTAAATATAAATTTATAAAATATAAATATTATTTGACGAAATGAATGTTCTAGTATAATTTTATAATTCAAATTGTAGAGAAATTTTTGTTCTACTTTGTAATACCTACGTGCTTATTAATACGAATTGAGTCTCCTTTATTGTATTATATTTAATGCTATAGAATTTAAATAATTAACTAATTATTAATTTAAATAAATTTTTAAATAGATCCGGTTTAATAAACAAATTATTAGCCTTTTTTTCTGAATTTTCTTGTTTAACTTTAATTTATTCCAAATAATAAAATAAAATTGTTAGTAAATTCAGGTCCAAATATCTATTGAAATTTATATTATTTCTTTAAGAATGATCATGAAATTAAATTTCATAATAATTCAAAATAAAATCAATTTTAATTAAAAAAAGTTAGTTTATGCTATTATAAGATTATTTAAAACGATTCCTAAAATTGAATATATTTTACGTCAATTATATTTAAAAATTATTGAAATTATTTTTATAGACGTCAATAAATAATTTATTATTTTAAAATTTCAACAAAAAATGTTGTTCAAGATTAATAATTAAATTAAAGTGTTATTATTAATAGAAAATACAATATTGTCAGCATTGAAATAATATTTCATGAAAATTCATTTAAAATACCAGTATTTAGCTTTTCAAAAATTACATATTTAGTAATAATTAAATTTTAATATTTCGTTTTAATCAAATGTTTTAGTATAATAAAAATGAAATATATATTACAAAGGTATGGCCTGTTATAAATAAGTATTTATTATTTAGTTCTTTTTCAATTTCATATCTATTTTAATCAGCAACTTCTAATTCAACGAAATTCTATTTAATTATGTTAAATAATTACGGTGTTCATATTTGAATTATTTAATCAAGATATAGAAGATTATTATATAAATCATTTATTTAATTATTGGGATACTATCAAATTTTATTTCGGTATTAATAACGATTGAAATTTTTTTATAACTTGCATTGATTGATTCATGCTTAATATGATTAAATTTTAGAAAATAAATTTTTATTCAAGTTAAAAATTATTCATTTAACAAACTTTTATGATTATATTTGACTTAGAATTAGTAATCAAAATATAAAAATTGAAATAAATCATTGGTTGCATTAATTTTATATTAATAAAAAAAAATTATTATTTTGATTTTGTTTAAAATAAATTTAGCTGATTTTAAACATTGAAGAATAATGTTTTTAAGATTATTTTATATAATTGAAAATAATATATCAATTTTGTAACTAATTAATTTTTGTTAATTTTATTTGCTAAATTTGATTTTTTATTCAAATGTAATTTATTTATTTTAATCATTTTAATGTGTTTTTTAAAAATATAATAATAAAATTGAAATATTAATTTTCCTTTTAAAAAAATATTTATAATATGAGTAATATATTTTATTTTTAAATATAAGCAAATAAAAATTATTAAAATTTTAAATAATACACACAATCCAAGGTAAAATTTAATTTAAATTAAAATATTTTAAATGACGTATTCATAGAAATTATGATTTATAATTGCTTTTATTTCTTTAGGAATAGCGCAAAATATTATATTAAAAAGTCTTTGTGAAATAATATTTTTTTTTGGTTAATTTGAATATTTAAACAAAATAACATTAATCAGTTATTGTTCAATTCTTAATTGATAATTTTATAAACTGGTTAGTACAATTAATTAAAAATATAATTAGTAAGAATTTTAATATTTTAATAATAAAAAAAACAAAATTTATTTTTATATTTTTTTGATATAATTTGGAATAGTTATTAAATAATAAATCAATTTATTTCTAAAAACTGATATTAAATCAAAATATGTTTTATTTTTTTTAAAATTAAATGATTTGAAATATAATTATTATAAATGAAAGAATAAAATGATGCTTTGAAATTTTAAAATTATTTTCTTTAATAAAATAATAAAAAAATTATATTAAAAACTAAACTTCCATATAAAAAAGTAAAATAAATATACATGTAAGTTCACAATTATCTAAATAATTATTTATAAACTAAAAATTATCTCAATTAATTTAAAATAATAAATTTAATTTTAAATATGGTAAAATTTTAAATATTGTGTTAAAACCTACTTAATTAAAATTTATTAATAGAAATATTTTTGCAAACTAATTCGTACGTATTTTAGATATTTCCAAGGTAAATTGAAATTATATGTTTGAAAGATATAACATTGAATTTTTATTTTAATATCACCTTTATTTGAATTATATATCAGAGAATTTATATTTTATATCAATAGTAATAATTAAATAATGATAATTTTATACTCTAGTTAGGTTGTATTTATTTTTATTTATAAAATAAACATATTTTTTTATTTTTTGATGTAATAGTAACAAAATAATATAAAATAATCTTCATATAATTTATAATTTAATATTAAGGATTAATAAATAAAATATTTGGCTGATATTTTATTTTGGATATTCTTTTTTAAATTTAATATAATTTTTCAGTTTTAAACAAATAAATATTTTTTTAAATATAATGTTAAAA
>CAKKLC010002378.1:0-30604 GCA_918559645.1 Ceratonova shasta | reverse complement strand
TATATATATATATATATATATATAAACTAAATACTATTTCTGCAATAAAGTTTGTTACATTTTTTTTTATAATAAATACTAAAAATTTAATTATGATTTTTATTTTCACGCTAAAAGAATAAAATAAAATTTATAATATATCTGATTTAATACATGTCTTTAGCTCACTTTATAGTATATTTTTGTATATAATTATAAATTATTTAATTTAATGTTAATTAACACTTTTATTCATATATTAATTATTATTTATTATTGATGACATACTAAAAGTTACAGAAATTCATAACATATTGAATATTAAAGTTTTTTTTAACCTAAACATTTATTTTCATTAATAATTACAAATATTAGCTAGAAATCAAGAATTTTAGGATAAATCAATTTAAAAATATAATAAATCATATCATTAATAAATTTTCAAAAATAAGTTTCAAAACAATTTTATAAAAAATTCGTAAATTACTTTATTTATGTATTTTTCCAAGATAAAAATATCAATTAATTCAAGGAATTCTTATTAATTTGATTAAAAGTGTAAGTTCTATATTTAAGTGCTTTATTCTTGAACATATTTTTAAATATTCTTATTCCATAAATAAACAATAAAAATATGATTTAAATCTTCTACTATATTATAAAAGAACTTTGCATCAAAGTAATCAACTTGTTAATTTTCTATAACATTTCAAAAATTATAAAATATTAATTAGTATTATCAGAAATATAAAAAAAATAAATAAAAGTATAATTATAATAATCATATATTATAACATAATCTCATTTTATTTATATTTTAAAAAAACATAAAAAATAAAATTTTTATTACTCAAGAAAAAACATACGGTTATATTAATTATCAGTAAAGTTATCTAATATTTCTGTAATTAATAAATGCTTCATGGTAAATTGAAATTAATTGGACTTTCTATTTAGATTTAATAAAATCTCTATCTTAGGTTTTTCATTTATTAATTATTAGGACCTTAAAATTATATACGGGTAATAAAAGAAATGTTTCCGAATTAATTTTCAATAAATTATTTGATATAATTATTTATAAATAAAATTCAAGATACATTCATTTTATTCATTTATTTTTAAAACAATGATAAATATCAGAATTTATCCAAATAACCATTAGCTAAAAGTTAAAAATATCATTATATTTATATATATTTTTTATATTACTAAATTATTTGCAATCAAACTTTAATTTATAAGGCTTTTGTTGCGCCTAATATTTTGGATTGAATATAATATATTTCTTAAATTTGAACATTCTATTTGAATTTTGTTTCATAATTTAAATATATTCATTTTGATGTTAAATATCTTTAAATTTATTTATAATTATAAATATTAATATTATTTTTAACATGTAAACTAAAAATTATTAAATACATATAACAAAAAAATATTAATTACAACCTATTTTTAAAAATTTAAATTTCAATATTTAAATGAAACATATAAATTCAAACTTTATAAATTTTTTAATTAGAGCAGCTTCAATAAATACCATAAAGCTCATAAATTAAGAATATTGTAAAAATTTGTTAAAATAAATGTTTATAATATTAATCTGAAATATTTATTTTATGCAGTGGCAAATACATTTATAAAAACTATTATTATATTTTTTTGGATTTATTTTTACTTTTTTTACCTTCCTTTAAACTTAAAATAAATTAATATTTTATTAAAATAATCCATTTTTTTATTTTTTTCTTATTATATCATACGGAAATTATAAATATAAAAAATTAATCCTATAGGTCCAATCATTTTATTTATTAGTTAATTTCTTACAAATGATATTAAGGAAAAAAATGATTTTAAAAATAATTTTAATTTATAAAAAAACAGAATAACATGGTCCCAAAATAAAATTAAAATATTTATATATATTATAGTATCAACTATGCTGAAATTTGTAATAATGGAATATAAGAAAACTTTTAATAATATATTTAAAAAAAGTATAAAATGTCTATAAAAATACTATTTTAAAAAATTCTGTAGTTTTATGTAAAAAAATAGCGCTATATCTATAGTTTTCATACAACCCTTTTGAAATATTGCGGAAAAATTTCTCTTTTTAAAAATAAATATTAACTTACAAATGGAAAAAGATAAATAAAATAACTAATAAAACTAATTATTTACATCATATGGTTTATTTTAACCTAGTTATATACAATATACAAGTACAAAAATAATGTATTGTAATACATTTCAATTAAATAATTAATTAAACTTTTATATTCAAACGAATTGAAGCGCATGATATAATTATTAATAATCAATAATAATTCTCGAAGTAATTTTATGCTATTTTAAGTCTTGTGACCATCTATCACCTAATTAATATACTATTGAAGTTTATTTTTATATAAATTTGAGTTAATTATAATTTAAATAAATTAGCAAATTTTATATAAAATTTTTTTTTTAGAATATTATTTATTATTTTTCTAGATTCTTTTAACCGCATTTATGTTTGGAATGATTCAGTAAATATTATAATCTAAGTTCGCCTGTAATTTTTTTTACGTTACATTAATAGATATATAAAGGACTTATGTTTATTTGTAATTTAGTCAGATTATAATTAAAAAAGTACTAACGATTTTTTAATCCAATTTTTATTATTATTGTTATATTTAATCACTTAATTTATTTGATGATACTAAATTAAATATATGTAAGTTTATTACACAAAAATATTCGTTCGTAATAATTATGACTCTTAGATAGTATGCTATTAAAATATTATATTTCTGTATAAACTATGTTTTGATAATTCTTAAATACGGTTTCGTATGTTTCTTGAAATATTTATTTTATTTAATTGCATAAAATCATTATTCATATTAAAAATAATAATTATATTTATATCATCTAATTATATGTTCAATATATATAAACCTCTAAATATCAAATGATTCTTTTTATGTAATAATATATTTCTTTGTAATTCAAAAGTAAGAATATAATTGTAAAATGTTTTTTTATTAAATTATACCCTAATAAAAATATAATTACATACATTTTATTGATATCAAACATACCAAACTTAATATATATAAATAAAATTTAAAAAATTAATATTTTTTAACATAATGCCAAGTTTGAAATAAATTATTTATAAAAAAAATAATTTAAATTTATGGAAAAATGTCTTTATAAATTTTATTTCATGTTTATATGAAGTCAAACGAATTTTTTTATAAAAATTCTTATATGTTAAGTTAGATTTAATATTGATAATTTATTTAAAAATATATGAAAAATTTTTAGTAATATTTTTCAATAAATAATATATTCTAATAATTTGACTCAAATTTAATTAAATTATAATGTAAGAAATATAATGATAATTTATTTTACTGTATGGATATAATCCAACATTTAAATATTAATTCTAATTTACGTATTTGTAAAATAAAACACATAAAATGTAGACTTTAATAATTATAATCTTTTTTATTGACTAAAATTAATCAATGCTATAAAAAAAACTTTATAGAAAAGAAATTATAATAATTATAATTCATAATAAGAATTAAAAAAATAAGAAAACAATATGATTTAAAAAATTAAATAGTAGCATATTTATATAAAAGGATATTTTATTTATAAAACAACTTCACAATTTCTTATATAATTATTAATTATAAATTATAGTAATTCAGAAAATGTTATAGTTTGCTATTTTTAAAAAGGTTACTAATTTAAATTAAAAATTCAATTATATTATATTTTTTTATTAAAATTCATAATATATATCATATTCTATGTATTGGAATAATAAAAATAATATTATTTAATTAATTAATTAAATAAATAAACAAACAAATAAAGTTTTGTTAAATAATTGAAACTAAAATAAATAATCAAGGTAAAAAATAAAAGTTATGCGGTGACCCGGGATCGAACCAGGGACCTTTAGATCTTCAGTCTAACGCTCTCCCAACTGAGCTATCCCCGCTGTTGATTTTAATCTTTATTGCAAACAGTATAATTAAAAATACAAAATATCATAAAATCAACATATATAGGATATAACATTTTTAAATTTATTATTAAAAATAAAATAATTTTTTAATTAACTTAATTAAGTCATTTTGAAAAAAAAACTTATTTTTTCCAGCTCCAAATATTGATAAAGTTTGAAATGATTTAATAAATCTTGTTGAGTTTTAACATCTTTTTAATTTCAACCAAACAAAAAAGTTGACTTATTAATATATATATATATATACATATCAATTTAAAATAGATAAGTAGAAATATATATAATACAAATTAATACTATTTTGTAGATGTGTATTATTTGCTAATAATATTATAAAAATTATACATTTAAAGAAAAATGAAAAAAATAAAATGATTATTATTTAACAATTATATTATGATAATTTAATATATAGATGCATTATTTTTAATTTTAAATAGATTATATATTCTAAATTTGAAACGTTTGATTATATGATTATAAAATTATTTTGTAACAATTCTTATTTAAATATACAATTTTTGATAAATCAAAAATAAAGTTTATTAATAAAATTATCAAAAAGGTAATTTATAAGTTTCCAAAGAATAATATTAATATTTTTTTAATTTAAAGATACATTTTATAAAAATTCAAAAATTGATTAGTATATATGAATAATTTTTTTATATGAATTTTAAAGATTATCTAATAATTTATATAAATCTATAATTTAAAATAGGACCATTCTTTATCAGGATTTTTTTTGTCATTAATTTGTAAAATTACCTGGATTTTTAATAAATGTGTAAAATGGTAGATTTTTTTTTAAATTTACCATAAAGCCAGTTTTTACTATAAATCTGTAAAATAAATTGTTTTTCCATTTGCATGGAAGTTATTAAGCGAACAGTAAATGAATTAAATTAAGCTTAGGATTCGCCTTTCAACATTGAGTTTGAAAAAATTGAAGCTTTTGATTATTGATTATATATTTAAGCATTGGAAAAAGGAATAAATTTTTAAATTAAAGAAAAAGAAATTCAAAACATATTTTAATGAAACGCAAAGAATCATCATGTATTTTTAAGGTTGCTTCAAAGTATATAGTTTAAAATAAAAAAATATTATTGTAATTATGAATCTATTCCATGAATGTACTCAACTAAAAAGAAAAAAAACAATCCTTTGAATTAAAATTAGTAATAAAAAAATCAAATATTAGTGAAGCAACCCCAAAGTTTTTAATTAGTAAAATGAGGACTGAATTACAATCTAAAAGTACCATATCAAATTGCTTAGTCTGCAGTTAAATCTGTAAAATAAATCAAAAGGAATAATAATTAAGAATTCATATGCATTTATAACTTCAATGATTGAAAAAGTCCGATTAAATGAAGATTTTTGAAAATACATATTCTCAGATAATAATTCTTTTAAAAAGTTTTTAATATTATAGCATGCATCAAAGAATTGTTTTATAAAATCAAAAAAATTACTTTATTTGGGTCAGTCATTTTTCACAGGACATTATGTAGGTACTCTTTTAGTAACCGTTTCTTAAGAGAGTTGTTTTCTATTAGTTACTATAGCTATTTCCATCGTTAAAAGTTAGAATTTTTCAAGTTAGATTAGGTTTATTGGTTTTATAAAATAAAAAATATTTTGATTAATCATAATGAAGTTGTAGTTTAATCTGATAGTTAAAAAGTCATTATAAATGCAGTAAATAAAATAATCTCAATTTGTTTCAAAGACTTTTGTGTCAGACATATTTCCAAAAACTCTAAGAAAGATTTCAAAAAAACCATTTTGCTAGGGTTTTTTTGGAAAGATATAAATCCATTTTCAATAGTTGAATTGTAAAATAAATATGAGATCAAAAAATAAAAGAAATATTCAGTTTTATTAGAGAATAACAGACATTGCAATTAAACATGAGGGAATTCGAAGTTTCTAGTATACAGATTGATAAAAAACTACAACGAATCCAGTTTAATCAATGAATTCTGAATTAAAAAAATTCATTCATCAAGATATATGCTAATCGATAATATCCATCAATAACTATGCCATGACAATATATAATAAACAACAACAAAGACGATTTACATCTAAGCTTGTAGATTATTGTTTTTTATATTGGATAAAAATATGTTTCAAGAGCAATTATTATTAATTATGGTTTCTAATAAAGATTTTTATTTAGTAGATCAAAAATACATTGTCAATATTTTAAATAAAACACGTGAGTTCAAAGAATGAGTTGATATGGCAATACCATGTAAACATATGTGAAGTTATTCGAAACAATATAATTGATTGCATTAGTATTGTCTAAAAGGCATATTTACGTAAAACTTATTACAGTTATTTTTTAAAAATTATATTACTATTGTCGTCAACTAATCCTTTAATATCTGATATATCTCATCCAATAGCAAGAAGAGCTAGAGGTAGACCCAGAATAAGAAGAATTCCTTCTTTGTTCAAAAAATAAATAAATTTTTATCCAATTTTTTTTTAATTTTTTATTTATATATTTTTGTTGTTGTTAAAATATCAAAATATATCATTGTTGCGTTTATAAGACAATATATATATATATATAAAGTTTGACATGTTTATTTATCAAAAGAGAAAATGTGCCATTTTACAAATTTTATAAAAAAAATGACATTATACAAATTAATATAAAAATACCATGTCATTTTTAAAATTTACTAAAAAAACGTGCCATTTTTCAAAGTATCCTTTATTAAAAATATTATTTTTATTTTTATTAATAATTATTATTAATATTAATAGCATTAAAAATTATTAAATATTATTATTATAAATATTACTATTATTAAAAATTATTAAATATTATTATTATAAATATTACTATTATTATGGAATATATGATTAAAATTTGTTTCATAATATACTAAAATAATCTATTTTGTTTTATAATAAATAGCTATAATTTTAAATATTAGTAATTTATTTTTGTTCATTTTCTATTTACATATAAATATTCTTACCCTTAATATAATAGATAATAAAGGTTTTTTAATCCATAATTCAAAACTTTTAAATTTTAGACGAAATTATACAATAGCTCTATTTATATAATTACGTTTATTTATTATTTTTACATTATTATATTAAAATGTTGGATCTATTCGGTTTTTCCCTAATATCAATTTAATTTTTTTTAGTAAAAATTTTTTTAAATAAATTAAAACTCATTAAAAATTCATTTAATTAAATATATTTAATAGTAATGAATTATTTTATTTAAAATTTTTATAAAAAAAATAATTATAGTTAAAATAAAATGTAAAAAATTTTATTTTTAAATCAAATCTCTAAAAGATTTTTGTAATAATTATTATTACGGATTCTATTTGATCCCTTTTAAATAATTAATAATACGAACCTAAATTTATTTAGAAATAATAATTATTAACCTAAATTTTATTTAAATATAAATATGAAATATTGATATTACACATATTGTTCTTCTTGGTTAATTAAAGAAGACCAATAATGTTATTATTGTTTACATATAAGATAATAATTGAACAATAATATGATTCATTATTATATATAAAGAGAAGTTTAATTTTTTCCACTATTCGTAAAATAATATATGGTTTATTATAATATATATAAATTTATAAAATATAATTTTATAAATATTAAATTATTATTTATTAAGAAATTTTATTTTTAATATTCTATATTTTAAAAAATTAATAAAATTTTTAATATTATGATTTACTTATTAAAAATAAAATTAGCTATATTAATTTATAAAAAAAATATTAAATTAAAACTTTAAACGTTTTTTATATTTCTCAAAAAAATATGGGAATACCTAAATTGAATCTTGCATATCATAAATGACATAAAAACTAGTAATGAAATTCATAATTTGAATTAATAACAAATTATTAAAGACTTATAAATTCGATTTTAATAAATAATATAATCCACAAAATTATTCAAAAATATATATAATGATTAATTTTGTTATTTAAATTAATTATTAAAAGTAGATGTAATAAAAAATAATTTATTTTACATAATAAAAAAAAATATAATAATTTATTACATTTTTATTTGTAAAAATAACCTTAATTTAAATTTTATATTAAACGTATGATAGAATAAGATTATATATTTTAACTAATCAAAGTTTATAAATTTCTTCTAAATAAAGAAAATATTCTAAAATAACATTTTGAATTACGGAGTTCCTAGTAAACTTAATACAAGATTTTGAAATTACATTTACTATTAAATGATAAATATAATCCAAAATTAAGATATATATTGAAAGTCACTTTTATTTTAATTAATTAAAAAATAAAATTATACAAAATTTTTTTATATATTTTACAATGTTATTAATTTATTTCAATAATTTACCTAATAGTTTCAAATTTATAATTTCAAATACAGTCGCACTTTTCGTTTGTTCATTCAAATTCTCAAAAACCGGGAATGAAAAAAAGCAGAGCGTTTTGAGACGGTATGGTGATATCACAATATAAAAAAAAACATGAAAATCTTTATTGAAATAATCTTAATGTATTTAATCGATGTCTTTTTTCTTTTTAGATTTCAAAAATATATTCAAATTCTAAAACCTTTTACTCAGCTTATAATCGATACAGGTTAAACAAAACGATTTTTTATATTTTAAAAATAAAAGAGGGCTTCATCGATCGATATTAAATGAAATTCTATTTAATCATACGAACAACAGTTAGCCACTTTGACGTTTCGATAATGCTATCGTGCAAAACCCATTTAGATGATATTTCCGGCTTCCAAGTGCAGTTCTCATACAATTCGTTAAGAAAATCGATCAAATTTTGAAGCAAGTTTAAAAATTCACTCTCTAATATGATATCTTACTTAACCAGAAAATTCTAAACTCCGTTAAAATTTTCAAATTAAGTGTATGAGTTCTCAGTAATCATACCAGTTCTATCTGTGAATGTTGTTTGAATGGCTTTATTTTAGTAATTCTGGAATGTCTCAATCTGCACATCGACGCAAACAAATTTCGTAATAACAATTGTATCTTTTAAATATCATCTCATTATAATGATTTACAGCATGTAAATTAGTTTGAGAAATCCTGCTAATAATGGCTAATAGTTGATGGTTATACAATTTTGCCTTATAGCTTTTTTTAATGCTGGCCTCAAGAGGCTAAACTTCACTGTTGTATTTTTTTGCAAAAAAAAGCAATTCGATATTTTTCATCTCGCAAGTAATTTTGTGCTCTTTAAAATTATCAAAAATCATAAGAATCTTTCTCTTGCTATATGCAAGACTAAGATCATTATTAAAAAGCAACGGAGTAAAAATAATAGATGTCATTCAGGTTTTTGATTTTTATGATATTTGCGGAATTTCGTAATATTAGAATTTCTTCGAAGGCTTAAAAACCACGTGTTTCTAATAGTAACGGCTTTAATTATTCTATTATAGACTTAACAAAATGTTATATGAACAAGAACCCTGTTTTTTTAAATTTCTTTATTCCTTTCCAACATGAGAAACAAGACTTTTTGACGGAGCCAGCAAGTAAACAGGGGTTTTTTTATTGCAAATTAAAACAGTGTTTAATTCATAACTGTCAATGTTTAACTTGATATCATTAATTGAATTCGTCTTTGTTTTGTTGAACAACCTAAGAACCTGCCGGGGAACACTGGTTTGAGGAAACTCTTGCTTTGTTGTAATTTATAGTGAAATCCATTGGAAGCCTTTTAAACGTGTGCCTATTTTTGCAATCAGAATCCGTAAGTATTTACATTTCTTTCTGGAAATCAATACCCAATGATCGTAATAGGGGCTAATTTATAAACCTACCTTTGCTTTCTATAACATCGAATAATTCTTAAAGTTTTGAGTCCGAAATTCATATTTAAGAGCACCAGGAATGCTGGGAAGGGAAATATTAGCTTTTGACGTATATTTTATAGACTTTTCTTTATGCGAAAATTCATTTATGGAACCTATGCTAATTTTTTTTTGAGTTTTTCCTAAATATCCTAGTTATATGATAATCTGAAAGGTCCACATGGCTTGTATTGTATTAATTGATTTGGATTTTTTCATTAACCGTTAATGCGTTGCTTTTTAACCAGGATTTATTTGATTTTGTTTTCATTTTTTTGTATTAAGAATAATTTAGAGTAATAAAGTTTTTAAACTTTGTGTTTATTGCTTTGAAAATTTAAACAGATGGGGAATTTCTTGGGATTTTTTGAATTTAATTAAGAAAATTGGAAAAAAGATTGACTTTCCAAAATTTTATCGAATCAATTTTTTTTATTTAAAAGAAACTTTTTAAATTATTTTAATATAAATAATCTATTTTAAATATACTTTAAAAAAGATAAGCATTAATTATTTATTTTCTGATAATTATTTTGAATTATTAAATGTTTATCTTTCCTATTAAAATATTCGTTATATTTTATCAAAAATAATTAAACTATAATTGATTTACATATAAATTGTGATAGATATTAATCTGATTTTTTATTGATTGAAATTCAATTATTAATATTCTATCTAAATCACTAAGAGAAATAATAAATGTATATTTACATAAATAATTGAGAATTTAGCTATAAAAATCATGAAAATTAATTAATTAAATACTTATCAATTCTTAAAATCATAAGAGAAACAGTATAAAAGTTAAAAATAATATAAATAATTAAAAATTTATAACTACAACAAAAATATTTTCATTATAAAAGTTTGATGTTTTAAAATGCATATAATTTAAAATCTTTAATTCTATTCGTTCTATTTGATTTTATTATTATTTAATGATTTATTTGAGAGAAATAATATATTTTTAAGAATTAACTTTGTAATATTTAGATATTTTAATAATAAAAAAGATATTTTTTGACAGGATTTAATTTTATTAAATTTAAAAATATTTAAAACTACAGATTAGAAAGCTAAATAGTGAACTTAATCAATAACATTTAGATAAATAAATACAATTAACATTTTAATATAAAAAAAACAGAACAAATTTTTATAAATTTATTGAAATATTCTCTACATTTTTGATTGGTTATTAAAAAAAAAATAAATACCTTTTATCTTAATTATAGCAATCATAAATTAGCCATTTTTGCTTTATAGATGAAATTGTATATATAATTTAAAAAATGATATAGATATGTTTTAATTTTTAAATTACAAAATTTTTTATAAACAAAGAAATCATGCTACCTTAATATCACTAAATTAATTTAAAGTTTATAATAAAAATATTCCTTATAATTATTTAAATTTTGATGTATAAAAATTTTGTAAAATATATTAATTTAAAAAATAAATGTGATTTTTAATTCGTAAATTTTCAGGATTATTTAAACATTTTCTTAAACAGTTATTAAGGTTGAAATTTTTTTATGATAAAAGAAATATTTTAAATTTATAATATAATTTCCATAACTTAAAATTATTCATTATAATAATAGGATATTTTATTATTGTTAAATTTAAAAATTCCTTAAACGTAAAATTTATATTTGTATATACATTACATTATTTAGGATTAAAATATTAAATATATGATTTTTACATTGTTTTTATACTATTTTGCCTTTAAATAGTTTTTTTAATAATTTCTAGTAACTTTATTTAAACTTATATGTTTTTATAACTAAAGAAACTTATTTTATCAATATTTAATTAAAACATTACGAAAGTATTATAGTTTCAAAAAAAGTAGTAAAACTTTGTCATATAATTTAAACTGATAAATTTTTTACATAATAAATAATTAATATGCAATATTTTTAAGTATGATACATTTCATCTTTAAATTTAGATGTTATATTAATTAAATTTTTTTATTTTTATTTAAATATCTTTATTCATTATATAAAAATAATAATATTAATCATCCAATAAATTAAAAAATTTTAAATATAAATAATATAACTTTATAAATAAATTTAAAGGAAAAATATTTATTTAGGTATTTAAACGGTATTTGATTAGAAAAGTTTTCAATTGATTATTAATCATTTTTTTAATTTTATTAATTATAATAATTTTAAGATTAATTATTGTAAAAATTTATTTATTAAACTTTATTTTATTTGAAGCTATATTATTATAAAAAATAATATTTTTTATCATTTGCATTAGTAATAATTCTATATGAACAATTATTAAATTTTATTTTAGTATAGGAATTAATATATCATTATGATATTAAAAAACGACATTTAATATTTTAAAATTATCTTTTAACAATTATTTATATTTCTTAATTACACTTTAATCTATAAAAATAATTTAAATATTTTATTTGTTTACAAATATTAATTATTTCTTAGAATAACAAATTATTTTTATATTAATTTAGTTCGTGCGTATAAAAAATTGTTGTACCTGTTTACCAAATCAAATTAATAAATAGATCCTATTTTAAAACATGAAAATATTTCAAAACATTAAAACGTATTTTGAAATGTTATATATATATATATATATACTTCTATAGAATATAATCTATTTTAATTTTATTAAATAATTTATAATAATATTATATTAAAATTTGTTCTGCATCTTATAATTTATTATGGAGTAATATACCAATACATACAAAGATAACATAATGTTAAATCATTATGTATGAGATAATTTTTTTATATATTAATAATAAAAAAATATTGTGCTTTATTCATATAAAATAATTATTTTCTTATAATTAATTCTTTAAAATGTTTTGAAATTTTATCATAAATAGTAAAAAAAAAATCCTTTTTCCTGATTCGATTTATTCTTTTATTAAAAATATTTTTCTATTAACTTATAAGTGTACGAAATATGTTTATTATTATATTTCTTTAAATAACAAAAAACTTCTAAGTAATGTTTTTATTTGAGTTTACCAATTAAAGAAAAATTTAAACTAGGACTATTTTGAATCTTTTAACACATAATTTCCGATTCTTGAAGAGCAAACAATAATAAAAACACGTAAAAATAAAATGTAGAATTATCTAAAAAGCTTCAATAATATTTTTTAAATATTAAAAAATTAATTAATTAAATATATCAATGATTTTATTTTAAATACACAATAATTAGATTTTAATTAATATTTTTAATAAAAATTATTTATAAAAAATTCAACACTAAATTTTACCATTAAAACAACAACATTTTAAATTTCATTATTTAATTAGAAATTTATTTTTATTAATATTAATTTTTGTATGTATTATAATATTTATTCTTATAAAAAAAAATATAAAATATCTGATTAATTTTAAATAACAATTATAGTTAAAATGATAATTATTTTGTCTTTATCAAACGCTTGTTAATATATGTATAATTTCTTGCTTTTTATATTATTAGATTAATTTTGTCCTTAAATTATTTAGAAAAACAAAATTAATAATCATTTATCTATATATGTATTTATATTATTTTTGGATTTAATTATAAAACTGATAATTAAACATTCTATTTTTATAATACTTTATCATGTATACATAAAATAATTTATAATATTCTATACTGTTAACAATTAATATTAAATTTTTAATTTAAATAAAAATTTTCTTTAAAATTAAAATTTTACTAAAAAGTATATTTTTATGATTTTATACTTCAAAACATAGTTTTATTGATACTATTAAGATATTTAAAAAAAACTAATAATTAAAATTAAACTAATTATATTTTTTTGAATTCGCTTGAAAAATATATAATAATTGAGTCATAATTAAATATATATAAAATCATGTTATGTTAATAACTCATTTAAATGTATTTTTTTTATATTAATAAATTATTTGTTCTTTATTAACTAAAATTTCAGCTTTTTATTGAAATAATTACTTTTTTTTTATATAAATTCATTAAAAAATAGTTTCTAAATAATATCTGCTTGCCTCAAAATTTCAAGTTTTATAAAATATTCAAGATAGATATTTTTTTTTTTAAATTATGTTTACAATGGTAATAATAAAAATTTTTAATTAATCTTTCTTTTATTAAAATATTTTTACGGAATATTAAAGATATCAATTAAAAACTAAATAAAGATTTGAAACATAAAAATTTTCATTTTAAATAAATATTAAACTAAATTTTATGAGCAATTTCAAAAAAAAAAAAACAGTTTTTTATGTTATATCTAAAAAATAATACTTTTTTTAATTTTTTGATGCAATTTTTATATATAAAATAAAAAAAAAAGTTAATTTTTAAAGTAAAAAGGTAAAAAAATGTTTTTTTTTAAATTTTTAAATTTTTTTAAATGGTAAAAAAGATAAAAATTACTGATGTTAATTTTTAATGATTAAAAATATAATATTCTTAAATATGTAATAATATATGTATATTTTAGTACATATATAAATATATATACAGTCCAACCTTGCTTTTCGGACATTTTTTAAAAAAAAAGTGTACGTAAAAGTGAATTCGTAAATTATTTATCAAAACAATCTGTTATTTTAGAACTTAATTGTATTTTAACTTTAAATAATTTGAAAAGCATATTTAGAATAAGAAAAATTCTTTAAAAGTATTAGGCGTAAATTTCTTGATAAAATTATGATAGGTTATGAGTGTTTTAAATGCTTTTATGATTTCATCGTATACCTCCTCAATCTTAAAGCTTATCTCTGACGAACTTAATATACTATATAAAACCTTTTTTTAACTTTCAACTCACGCTTTTTTTATTGATAAATCTATACAATTCTCTTCGGGTACGGTTTCATTTAATACACTGAACATTTTAAAAGCTTTTCCAAAACAATTAGTTATCGTATCTTCCGAAACCCTATTTTTAAGCAATCGATGAGGAAATACAGGCATCGCTTGTATTAGTTTTATCTTAGCAACCTATTTGAATAGATTTTAATTCATAGAATTAAAGTTTCTAATAATACATTGAAATAATGATTTTCAAATATTTTTTTTTATAATACCCATATCTAATGGTTGTAAGATAGTTATTGTGTTTTAGGTAGAAATATAATTTCAATTCTTGGACAGAATTGATTATTGTGACTAGGTGCATTGTGTATTATAATAAGAAATATTCTTTTTCAAATAGCATATTTTCATTCATATTTAATAACAAATTTTTAAGAATTTCCGTAGTCATCCATCCATTATAGCTATTTGTATACTCTACAGTTATATTCTTAAATTACAATTTTTCATGCATATCGTAGCCTCTTATTTTCTAATAATAAGCGGCTCATGATTTTGGCCCAGGATGCTA
Organism: Ceratonova shasta; assembly: GCA_918559645.1. NCBI lineage: Eukaryota > Metazoa > Cnidaria > Myxozoa > Bivalvulida > Ceratomyxidae > Ceratonova > Ceratonova shasta. Next base: position 15,305 of record CAKKLC010002378.1, on the reverse strand, counting down.
CAACAAAGTAAAATATTTATGCGGTACTTATTTTATTTTATTCCTTTACAGTCATCTTCTTTTAAAACATAGCTTTTATTCGGTTAGTTTTTGCACTGAATTTTAATTTTATCGAAATTAAATATATAATTTTTGGATCGTAAATTTTCAATTTTTCTCTAATTAGATCCTAAAAAATTATTTATCTGACTATGAACAGCTATTTTCAGCTAGCCGGGAATCAGCTGTAACAAGAGTTGATATCTAGTTTAAAAATAGGTTACCCATCAATTTGAACCTTTTAAATTTAAAAATTTTCTTTTTATGAGCATTGTTTAATCTAATCTTTTTTAGTACGGTGATGTTTACACCAAATCTACTTTGACGGAATTTCAAAAAAAAAAACTTCATAAAAAATCGCATTTAATTCCTTGAACATTGATGTAGTTGAAAAATACAAATTCTTTCTCCTCTTTGATGTCGTTAGAGCATCGTATTATGACTGGTTTTAAAGATGTACACGCAGGAGAAACTACTATAGAAATTATAATTTTGATAGGTGTATATTTATCGGCTAGTCTCCGAATCAATAATTTATCAATATTAAATTCTTTCTCGATTTCTTTTTTTAATAAAAATGTAAGTTTTCTTTTCATTAAATGATTTTATGTTTTACTGTTAAAGCAGTTTCAAATAAACAATACATTACAATAATCAATGCAATTAATTTTAAAGCCACGACATTGTTTTTAACAAAAAAATTGTTATAAAAATAAAAGTCAAGAGAAGAATATTTTTTAGCTATCACAAAAAGCGGTGTATTTAAACGTGATTTAAAACTTAGTGACTATATTTATCAAATAATACCCAATGTGTCTCAAAAAGTGGGGTTAGACTGTATATGTTTAATTATGATACACAAATTTAAATAAAATTTTTTTTATTTATTTTACCTTTCCAAATTTCTAATTATTAAAATCAATTAATATAAAAACAATGTATATTTTGAAAAAAAAATCTTTTGGATAAATAAGCAACGAAATCGTTTATTTTGAAAATGTAAAAATTTAAAAAAAAAATCTTATATTTGGGAAAAATAAAATTTATATTTTTCCGCCAAAACTTTTAAATAAAAAATTATATAAAAAAATATGATTAGTTTGGACCGCATTAAGAAATAAAAAAATAAGAATGTACAAATAATTTCTTAATTCTTTTTATAAAAAGCTATAATATGTATCATATCGAATGATATATGGGATACAAAACTTCTTTGATATTAATAAAATATACAAGAATAAAAGATCTCCAGGATTTTTTCCATGAGTTGGGAAAAAATTGAGTGGACTGAAAAACATTTCTTCTATTTATATTAATTTAAAAAATAAAAGACAAAATGAATTTAAAGATTAAGAAATAATTTTATTGTTTCATATAAAATAGAATTACAATAAAATATATTTTAAAAATAATATCAATATTTTTTACAATAACAAATAACACCAAAATTAGTTATTATAGATAAACTTTGAGAAACCATTATAAGAATCACTGATTATCTAAAATTAGCTATAAATATAATCTTAGGGTTTCATATATAAAATATATGTTGATTATGAAACTGGTAAGATAAAAATTAAAAAGACTTTAAAAGGAGAAAAATATTTATTTTAAATATAAAAAAACGATTTAATATAGCTTTGAATTAATTTTTGTAGGTATAAATATGATTTGATGAAACCAACATCAATATGGTAAAATATAAAGGCATCAAATTTGTTAATGTAATTCAAATTTTTAGTCATTATATATAAAAAAAAGTCTGACTATACACAAAACATAATAATTAATTTAAATAAAATGTCTTAAGATAGTAATTATCTTAAATTTCGTTGTAAACGGTAACTTTCAAAATCTAATATGTTTTTTGTTTTTGTAACGAAAAACATATTAAGGTTGTTTTTTCATCTTAATAAAAATATATAATTTATTATAATTAATTAAAAACTATATTTTGTTAATAATAATAGAATATTTTATCTACCTTTTAAAATACCAGTATAAATATATCTGTTATAGCAAAAATTTTTAAAAATTTTTTAAGTTATATATAGTATAAATAATAAAATAATTTAAAATAAATGGATGTGTACAGCTTAAATTCAAATAAAACTAGTTTACATTTTGTAATATTTAAACTAGTTTAAACTTCTATTTTAAATATGAACTTATTTAAATTTTTATTGATAAAAAAATCGAAGATAAAAATTATAAAATAGAATAAATTGTGATTGATTTTAAATATCAATAATATGAAAGAACTGAATTAATATGAAAAATGATTAGACCAATGCACAGCGATATTATAGGAAGATTTTTATTAAAATTAAGGATATCCGAAGAAAATATTTTTAATTATTATTGAAAATTATCCATTAAATTTAAACTGTTTCTAAAGAATAATCCTATGTATTAAGACCCACAATAATTTCATATAAATTCATTCTTTGATATCAAAAATATTTATTCACAAAAGGATAAATATTAAATATTATAATGAGTTTAAAAACAATTAAAATAACTTTTCCCAAAATTTGATATTTTTTATAATTAAAAAAATTAAAATAAAATTGTATAAAAATATTGATTATTTATTTTATTTTACAAAAATTATCAAAAATAAATGGTAAATTATTTTATTTAGTAATATTTAAAGAAATTATGATTTTATTTATTTATAATCAAAAAATAAATGATTTTTAAATAAGTATATTGATAAACTACTTTTAAAACAAATCTCTTAAAAATTATATGTAATTTTTATAATTATTTATGATAAATATTATGTAAATACTGAATATTTTTAAATTCAAATTTCTATATGTAAACCATAAAGAGTATAAATCTTATAATTCTTGAAAAATAAAAAAATTGTAAATTGAAGTATTAATTTTGCCCTTTTAATAATTTCTTCTGATTATACTGTAATATATTATTGAAATATCCGTACTCTAAGGAATATTTTTAAAATAAATTTAGAAAAATAATTTTTATTTCTTATCACGTAATAATTCTGATTTTTTTTTAAATTTAATAATAAGAATTAATTAAATATTTTATAAACTTATGATGATTTATAAATTTTAAAAGTTACATTCTTATATATTTATTTATAATACGACCGAAACTTAATATTCTTATTTGATGTTTTTAAAATTAATATTATTTTAAAACTTTAATAATTGATTCTAATAAAATAAAATAAAACTATTTTACCTTCGAACAATATTATAAGTAATTATCAATTTAATTTTAATTTTATAATTATTTAAACAATATTTATATATATATATATAAATTTTTATTACAATTAATCTATACTTTATCGATTATGGACACTGATTTTTTTAAAAATTACAGAATTAACTTTATATTATTAAGTTGAATAAAATTATAAAAGTTACCAGAAAAAACATAAAAATAATTTTATTAAAAAATAACTTTTTTTGATAATAATTAAAAATCAAATAAAGTAGTTAAAATTTATTACTCTTTAATTAATATTTAAATCAAATTCCATTAAAAGTAATTAAATAAAACAATTTTTTTAGAAAAATAAATACTAGCTATGTTAATTAAAAAAATATTTTAAAATATTTATAATTAGTGTAAAATAATTAAATTATATATCTATTGTAATTGAAGTAAAATATATAATATTCGATTCAATCTAAAATAATAATTATTTTACATTAAATTAAAATAAATTAATTTTAAAATTTAAATTTCCTTAGATTAAAATCATATAAAATATTTAATAAATTCAAAGAGATTAAAATTAAATTTAAATAACTGTGGAATTGGTTATCTGCATTAATATATTGTTATTAAAAATTTTTATTTTTAAAATCTAAAATATATTTTATTTAAGTAATAAAATATATAAATCAAATTAATTAATTATAAAAATTTTATATTTAATGAAATTAAATTATTTTTATAAATATAATATATTAAGAAGAAATGTTTAAAAATTATTCTAAAATAAATAACAATATTTCATTTATAATTATTTAAAAATTAAAATTTTATAGTAGTCTTTATTGGCTAATATAATTGATAACGATTAAGTTAATTTTTATTTTTATATATAAAATTAAAAAAATATTATGTAATAAATAAAAAAGAATATAGTAAAGTATTGTGTTAATTTAAACACTGAATAAAGGAAAACAAAATTTATTTAAAAATTATTTTTTGTTTATAAAATTCTTTATAGTATTAATACAGTAATTTTTATAGTATGATATGATATCAAAATTTTGATAAACAAATTAATCCAACGAATAGAAATTTGAAGTATGAAAAGAAATAATTGATAATATTCAAATATTATTTTAAACACAGCTACTTTATAAAAACATATTTTTTTGTCATTTACTGATTATTTTATATATTAATGTATAAATTGATATTTATTTATTTACTTTAAAGTATTATATCAATAAAAAAATTCTAGTCATCACAAATATTTTTTTAAATTTGATAAAAAAAACGTTATATTTGTTTTCTTGTACACAAACTAAAATATTTCTTTTATTAAAATAATACTTTATACAATATTAAATAGTTCTATAAATCTCATGTAGAAAGTTAAAAATTTGGAGGTACTTTTAAATTATTTAATAATAATTATTATTACAGATTCTGAAAATTTTTAAATTCATGTAATTTTTCTCTATTTTTAAATAAAACATCATGAATTAAAAATTTTATTAATAATTATTTTATATTAAACACTTAAAAAAATTTCAAAAATACATATTATTTTAAATATTTATTTAAATGGTACATACTAAATTACTTGTAAAAAGTTGATGATTTGAAAAAATTATTTAAATTTTTTTTTAAAACATCAAACAAATATATAATTTTTTTAATTTTTTTATAAAATATATTTATCTTTTAAAATTACTTGATATTTTTTTTATTCTTTTTAGTCAGGAACAAATTATAAAAAATTTATTTATGAACTACTTTGAATATTTGTAAAAATATAATAAAATTTTTCATCTTTAATAAATTTAAAAATATGTATGTATTATAAAAATAAAATATTTTTGAATTATAAAATTATAATCTAAAAGGTTTCTTTACATATTTTTTTATTTTGAAGTTAAATTTTAAGATGAAATTATTTACAAAAAATATACCTGATTAAAACAATAAACGATTTATATTTTAGTAAAATCGATCAATATAAAAAAAAATATAATTTTTATTATGAAAAGATGCATATATTTAAATAAATATTTCTTTTTTAAAATCAAAAAAAATATTACTTAAAAAATTATTTATGAAAATACAAGGTTTATTTTATAGTTGGTAAATTGAATTAGTTAATTAAAATAAAATAGTTCAATAAATATTATCAAAAAGATAGTTATTCCGATTTTTATTATAAAAAATAATCGTAATTTAGCTTCCATTTAAAGGTTAATATATCTATAGAAAAATTATTCGAAATAACAAAAAATAATTTTATATTATTTAAGAAATCAAAATAATAAAAAGTAATATATTTTACAATTATTTCAAAAAATAAAAAAAATATAATAATCATTAGGAATCAAGTTCAGAACAAATCTTTGGAAATTTCAGAATTTTTTTTAATAATGAAAAAAATTTTCCGGTTCAAAAAATATTCCACTTTTCAATACGGAAATTAATATTTAAATATATATAGGTATAAAATTTTAGGTAAAAATATTTAAATCATATATTGTTGTTTTTAATTTAAATAAAAATCATTAATAAATGACATTTATTATATTTAAATAATTTGAAAATTATTTATCCTTTTTAGGAATAAATAGTTCTCAAAATATAAATTAAATAAATGTTTGATAAAAATTTAAATTTTAAATAAAATATAATTCCATGTTAGCATTTATTTTTATAAAATAAACAAACATAATTATAATAATAGTTGCTTAAATACTTTATATATAAAAAATTTAAATTTTTAGATTTAATTGCTAATTATTAGTGTGTATAGATTACTGGTTGTTAAGATAAAGTTTTATATACTAATATTAATAGTATCCTTGTGGCTTCATTAAAAAAATATATTTAAAGTATCTAAAATAGTCAATAATATTAATAATTAAGCAATTTTTAAATTTATTTTAAACATCTATTGAAGGTGCAACCTTTGTAGTTGTCCTGATTAAATAGTTTATCCCATTCAGTCTTTACAAGGTCCTTAACACCGTCATCAATTTTAGGTTTTTTCCTCAAATTTATATACTAAAATAATTTTAAAAGATCACAAGTTGAGAACCGATATCAATTATTGAATATATCTGTATAAATTATACAAAAACTTAAAACTTAATTATCAATGGTTTTCTTTATTAGTTCAAACTCTGGATCATTAGTTTTTTTTAAGTTATTTGGTATGCTTAATCCTAATGTCCTTAATAATTATTTATTTACATAATAATGTTCATTGTTTTTAAATTCAAATATTTCTAATTATTATTAGATTAAGAAAATATTTATCAGCAATTTTATCAAAATTTTATCTATATTTATTCTTAAAATCTCAATTTTTATGTCTATTCCATAGAAATAATCACCTTTGGAATCATCAGGAATTTCAATATAAAAATTCCTAATAATTTCTAATTTTATTATACATGCAATTTATATTTGTCTTTAAGTTTTAAAAGAAATTTCTAAAAATAATTTAAAATTTACAAGTTTATTATCAATATTATAGTCAAGTGAAAATAATTTTAAATCTTTTATATCATCACCTATATTCGATGATATTTTCTATTGTAATTATTATTTATATACAAGAGTTTTTCCATTTAAAATCTATCTATGAAATTAATAAATAATCATTTGAATGTTGCAGGAGTTTTCAGGTCTATAATTCGGTCTATTTTATTTATTCCATATTGAGATTTATCAAAGACCTAATTATTTTTATCAGCCAATATTTGTAATTAAATTTTTTACTTCCTCCGATGCAACAGATACTAAAATTAAACATATGAAAATCATATTAAAAATCCCTGCATAATTGGTCATGCTAATAAGCTTTAAATAGTGAGAGGTAGGAATTTATATGGTTTTAAACTATTATGAAAATAAATTATCAAATATGAATAAGGATTCATCTTTATTATCAATTAAAAAATTGATGCAATTTTTCGTCAAACCTGAGATTTTTGTTCGTGAATTTAATTTGGTCAATAATCCAAAAATAATATTTACTCAGTAAAATAATAATTGGACTTTTCAATTATTGATAGATTTTATTTTGAATACAAAAAATCAAAAACAATACTTTCAATGTAATTTGTACGTATTTAATCATTGATTTTCTTTTAAAAATTTTTATTTATTCAAGTTTCTATTTATAGTTTATAAAATATTTCTTAATTAGTATGCTTTTGAATCTTGCATACCATATTTAATATTTATAAATATAAGGAAAGAATCGATTTTTAAAATATAATTATTTTTAATGGTTTTTCAATTATACTTACGTAATCTTAAAAAGTCAGGAAATTTCATATTTAAAAATTAGTTATAGCAATTATAATATGAATATATTTCAATTGCAAGTTTATTTATAGAAAAAAGTTATTAGAATACAAATTAATGAGACAAATATTTTTGTAAGAATATAATATAATATGATTATTATTATTTTATAATATAAATGATTATTTATAATTAAAGCTATCTTTTTCGATACTTTGGAATCAAAAATTTCATTAACAATTGTCAACCAAATAATTAAAATTAAAAATTTTTTAATTATAAAATCAATTTCAAAAACAAACTGAAGAATTATAAATATTTCTGTAATTTTAACTCTACAATAAATTTTGTTATCCTTAACCGAGTAATTTTTATGTAATTTTTACCACAATTTATATCAAAGGTATATTAAAATAATAAAAGTATTTTCTGAATAATAATAATTACATAAAGTACATTTTTAACGTTCCAATATTATTGATTTGAATTTATAATCAAATATTCGAATTGAACTATTATATTAAATTTTTCTTTATTATTTTATAACGTGACGGGAACAAAACTAGCGTAGCAGAAAATAATTAAATTATTAAGACACATTCAAGATTAAACAATATATTTAAACCACTCTAAAAGAATATAATTTTATAATTAGGGAACATATTTATGTATGATAAATTTCTAATTACCAGATAGTTTTGTTAATATAGTTTTTAATGGAAAAATGATAATACACGAAAGCTTATATTATATGAAGTAACCAAAAAGTTTAATTCTAGCTAAATTTAAAACTATTTATAACTATTTTCACTAGATTATTTGCAATAAACACTTAATAAATGTAACAAATAGTATTTTATTTCATTTAGAAAACTTTTTTATCAGAATTAATCAATAATTACCGTGCATGACTAATTTAACAACTAATGTTTTTTTTTAGAATTTGAAATTTAAGTTTTACAACAGTTTAAATATTTTATAATAAAATATAATGCTCAAATAATAAATTTTAATAATATACGATGTTTTTAACAACTATACTAATGAATTAGGTTATAAGCTTAAGCCTTGTATATTTTTTTCTTTAAATATTAATAAGAACCAATAAGTAAATCGTTCTGTTAGTTTTACGAATATTATTTATAATATCCATTTTCAAAGAATTATCATTATAGAAGTAATAAGAAGTTTTTATAAACAATAATGTATTGATTTAGTAAAGTTTACAAGGTTATTTTTTTTTAATTTATGTTTAAAGAAAATTTAAATTATATTTGTTGAATGCGAATTAACATTTTTCTTTTGAAATAACTAAAACTTTTAAAATTATATTTCCTAATTCTGAGTGGAAAAAATATAGAAATTGTAATAAAAATTTATCTAGAATGTTCCATATTTACAGCATGATTCAATTTTAAAAATTCGTATTTAATTAATTTAATCTTATAAAATTTAATAAAAAAAACAAATTTGTTATCACATATTTAGAATATTTTGAAACATCATTTTGATTTTAAATATTTCTTTTAATTATCTTTTTTAAAAATTTAATGATTTGTATGAAAATTTTATTTCATTTTATAATTCTAATCTACTATATTACCTTAAAATATTATATCTTTAAAAAAAATAATTCTATCTAGTTTATATCCAAATTAAAAGATTTATCATTTTTAAATAATTATAATAAAAAACATACAGAATTAGTTTATTAAAAGCTACTATATAAAAATATTTAATACATAAACTATATTTAATATATATTTGTTTTTACAGTATATTACTATAAAAATCTATTAATAATTCATAAAAATGTAATATAGTATATTTAAAAGTTAATTTATTAATTTAAACAATAACTAATAAGCTAATATTTATTTTAATAATTTAATTATTATTTTATTATTAAATAAACATTAATTTTTTAAATTGAAAACAACAATTCATTAATTCTATAATATTAAATCTTCAAATAATGTATAAAAACTTTATTTAAATATTTAACATTGAATAGAATAAAAATTATTACATATAGCTTCTTATTAAAAATAAATTATTAAAACTTTTCTTAGACCTAAATTTTACACAACTATTATTATTTTAAAAATGATAAAATAATAATACTGAAATAATTAAGATTAAATTTATAAAAATTTGACCATAAATTTTTCATGCAAAATTGTATTCTAAGTTAACAAGTATTTATAAATATATATATATCAATAATATTATTTTAATTAAAAGAATTATTGAACTCTATTATACTTATAAAAATACATTTTAACAAAATTACGAATTTTTAAAATTAGGATTTGATAATTTCCATATCCAATATATCTTTAGAATATTAAATTAATTCATTTAAAAACTAAAATATATTTTAAACGGTATGTAATGTTATCTCAAAAAATAATCAGTTTTATTTTTAAACTAAGATAATAAATAAGATTCATATGAATATGAAAAAATAAATAAATAAATTTATTATGAACTAAGCAGAAAATTAGTAACTATTTTAAGATTCTCATTTTTTTAATATTATAACCCTGATTTTAAATTGACAATTTTTTTATAATTTTATTATATTTTTGAAATTTACAATTATTTTTCAAAACAAAAATTATAATATATTTGATAAATAATCATTAAATTTATAATTATTCTTTTCTAAATGCTGTTATAAGACTAATATAATATCTTTTATCTATAAAAAAATATTAAGTTTGAAATGTTTTAAAAATACCACAAAAATATTTTTTATTTATTTACAATTTTATTAAATACATAATTCGTTTTCTAAAAAATTTAGTTTATCATATATTTTAAAATTATTAGATTTAATAAATAAATAAATATTTTATTTTATTACAAAAGAAGTACTTTGAATTGGATTAATCAAACTAATATTAAATTCTTTTTTTTTTAACAAATTATTATTATTTTTATTATATTCAATTTATTTTAAATAACGATGCCTAATTATTTTAATCTAAAAGATCTGATATTTGAGAAAATCATTTATTATTTAGGAATATATTTATATATATATATATATTAAATCAAGTAATTTTTTACAAAGAAAAATCATATTTTTAATTTATTTTTATTTTAAAATATTAAACAAAATTATAGTTTATAATTATAAAAAAAAATATTTATTTTGAAAATGGCATTATAATCCAGAATATAATAATAAAATAATATTTTTAATCAATATATATTAAGTTTTATTTGAAAATTTAATTTTTTATTTTCATAATTAGTTCGTTTATATATTCATATATTAATTTAATAAGAAATAATTTTTCATTTAGATACTAATGAAAAAAAATTTTAAGTTTTTTTTATAATAAAATTATGACAAATTTATCATAAATTGTATAAAATTTTTAAAATTGATACATTTTTAAATTTTGAATGATTTTATGATGATTGAAATTTTGTACAATAATATTTACAGATAAAAATAAATTAATCTATTAATCATATATTTTATGTACAAGCTGATAATAATTTAAATAAAATATCTACATCTCGAAATATTATAGTTTATAAATAAAAAAACTTAAAACTATTAAAAAAATTTTTATTAAATTTAATTATATTATTTAAATGAATTGTGTCAATTTATTTATTAAAATGAAAAAAAAAAATGTTTCTGAGAAAAAAAAATATTATTATATAAACTAATTTTCAAATATATTTAATTTAACAAGTTAATAACAAAAATTATTGATTCAAATTTAAAAATAAATATAATTTTATTTAAAAATTATATTTATAAATAGCAAAATAGTGTGTATATTTTCAATAAAAACAAATTTATAGTTAATTTTTTGATAATTATGAAAGTAATACTTAAATTTAATAATTAATATCTTAATAATACCTAATTAATATAAGAAAGTTGTGAAATTGATTCTTTGTTTCCGTTACATTTCAAATATTGAATAAAGAATAATTATTAGTTGAAAAATATTTTATTTTGTAAAATAAGAAATTAATATATGGGATAACTTTCTTGATGTTAATTAATATATTTTATTTATAATTATTTTATATTCAAATAAATTTATTTGAGATTATATTGATTTCATAACTTTTCATCTAATACAATCAAAAAATTATAGACACTACTTTGAATTTTAAAAAATATTTTTAAGTTTAAAAATTTAATGTTTAAATTATTCTTAACCTTTTATTTGCTTAACAACAATTATTATGCTTTTTTTAATGTATTTATTTAATATAAAAAAGATAATTAAAAAGGAAAATAAGTCTTTTTGATGAAAGAAAATTTAATTATTTAATTTTTATGAATTATTTCTATATACTATTTCTGAGTTAAACAAAATTATTTTAAGCTAATTATAATCAATATATTTTTTTCTGTAATATTTTTTTAAGAATTTTAATTGATATTTGAAAGCAATAACATATAAATTAATAATTAATACGAATAAATTATTATTTATTATAACCGTTTGACTAAATTTATTTTTTGTAATAAAATTAGATTTAATAATTTATTAATGGTTTAAAAAATATTTTAAATCATGAAAAATCAACAATAAAAACTAATTTTAATGTATACTAATGTAATATTAAATTTTTTTAATTACACATTGAAATTTTTTTTTTAAAATTATAAAAATCTTACTTATTATAAATCAATATAAAGGTGTCTTTGAGCATTATAAACCATAATTGATAATAACCAAACAAATAGTAAATATTTATCGTTCTGTATTTTATTATGAATTTGATAAAATCTTATTTTATTAAAATCTAATATTTTATATTTTATAGACTTGATAGTCTATTCAACAATTATTTTTATTTCCTTTTGTTAATAAGAATTTTTTTATTTAAAAATTTACATTTTTTCTGCATATTATTTATAAAATCTATAATTTATTTAATAAAATAATTTTTATATTATAAATAAAATAATAAATTTAATGTAAATATATATATATATATTTAAAATTAAAAATAAAGATTTGATATTCAGATTTTTACCAATAAATAACATTATTTTTACTATAAATATAAATTAAAATAAAATTCTAAGTAAATCCTGGATCTGGAAATCAAATTTAATAATATTTAAAATTGATTCTTTATTTGATTTTTATTCAATATTGATTCCGTAAATATTTTATTTTTAAACTTTTAAATCTATTTTATAAAAAACCTGACTAATTTGAATGAAAATAAATATTCAAACAGAACTAATTTTTAGTACATTATTGGAGTTAATTATCATTATTAGAATTAAAAAATATAAACAAAAAATGTTTTTAAATATCAAGCGATTTTAAACACATAATAATAGATAAATTTAGTTTGGTAATTTAAAACTATTTAATAATAGTTATTTTTATAAAAACAATTAATTTAACTATGACTTATTAATAGAATCTTATTTTGAATTTAATAAATTTAGACTTTTGGTTATATTATTAAATTAAAAAAAATTACGTTGTTTAATATTTTTTCTTAAAAATTAATTTTAAATATTATTTTTTTCTTATTAGATTTTATTATTTTATTAATTTTAAATTTTCATATATTTCAGTTCCAAATATAATTTGAAAATTATAATTTTTATTTTTGTTCTTATTTTTAGATCATTTTATAATGATAATATTATTATTTATTCTTAATAATTATTTATTATAATTAATATTTAATTATCAAATAAAAATTTAAATTTCTATAAATTTCTATAAATTAATGGAACAATTAAATGTTAAATTATTATAAAAAAATATTAGCTTATGACATAACAAATTTAGTTTAATCTATAGTGCAAATTAGAGAGAAATTATTTTTCCAGTTTTTTTAAATAAATTGTAATTATAAATATTTGAATCGCCTTTTTGATATAAATTTTATAAAATATCAAAACGTTAAAAATTGTAAGTGTGAAATTTATTTTGAAGTGTTCTGATTTGATAAAATAATTATTAAATTTCTTTTCTCAATTTTATTTATATTATTAAGTCATATTTAACCTCAATAATAATATAACATTTTTTGTAAAATTCTGGTCCAGAATCTAGTGATATATATATATATATATATAAAAATTTACCTTTGAATCATGATGAAATAGAAATTCATAATAATTAAAAATAAAATCAATTTAAATACAAAAATAAAATTTATAATACCAAAATACTATTCAAAACCATTCTTTAAATTGAATTTTTTTGCTTCATTTCTGTATGAAAATTTATTTAATTATTTTTATTATAAATCAATAAATATTTTCTGATTTTTATATTTTGACCGAAGATGATGTTCAAGATCAATAATTTTATTATAAAATTGATATTTTTAGTAATAAAATACAATATTTTCAACGTTGAAATAATATTTGAATGAAAATGAATTTAAAATACATGTATTTAACTTTTCAGAAAATTACAGACTTAAAAATAATTTAATTTTTTTTATTACTTTTTAATCAAATGTTATAGAATAATCAAAAATGTAATGGATTTTGCAAAGATACGGCTTTTTATAAATAAATAAATATGTATTATTTATTTTTCAAATTATAAATCTATTATAAATTGTAACTTCAAATTGAACAATATTCTATAAAATTTTGTTGAATTAGTACAGTGTTCATGTTAAAATGATTAAAAGGGGATATTGAAAATTGTCATGTAAATCATTTATTTAAATAGTTGAATTACTTTTCAGTTTTCGATACGCTAATCATAATGATTGAAATTTTTTTTAGCTTTAATAGATTGTTTGATGCTTAATATGATTTTATCTAAGAAAATAAATTTTGAGTCAAATATAAAAATTATTTATTATAAAAACTTTTATGATTTTACAATAGCCTAATAATGAGTAATCAAAATATCAAAAACTGAAATTAGTTATTGTTTATATTAAATTTATATTAAAAAAAATTATTATTTTAATTATATTTAAAATAAATTTAGCAATTTTCAGATATTACTGAAAATTTTTTTAAATCAATATATACGTTTGAATTTAATATATTAATTTTGTAACTAATTGAATTTTATTTGCTTTTTACCTTTTTTATGTGAATTAAATTTACTTATTATAATCATTTGAATGTTTACTATATTTAAAAGAATATAATTATTAAAATAAATTTTTTTATTTTATTTTATTTTTTAAAAATTTTTATGAGTTTAAAAGTTTTTTTTTAAATAAAACACGAATAAAATAAAATTAATTTATAAATTATAAATAGGGTCCAAGGTAGAAATAATTTAGATAGATATTATTTTTGATTTTTTTAAATTATGTATTAATAGAAATTATGATTTATAATTTCTTTTTTTCATTTATTAGTACTAAAATGAATATTATTCGGTCTTTGTAAGATAATATATTTTTTTGTAAATTTTAATATTTTAACAAAATTACTTTAATCAATTATTGTTCTAAAACAATTTTTTATTTATTTAATGGTTGGTAAAAATAATTATTAATAAAATTGGTATGAATTTAAATATTTTAGTAATTAATAAAATGATATTTTTTTATATCTATTTGCTATATTTTGAAATAGTTAATGAATATTTTTATACTATTATTTTTTAAAAACTCAAAAATAAAAAAAAAATATTTAATTATTTAAAAAATAATTGATTAAAAATATAATTAGTATAAAATCAAATAATAAAATGATGTTTAAACAATCAAAAATTTTTTTTTTTTAAATTAAATAATATACAATTTTTTTTTAAAAAAATAATCTTAGACCG
>CAKKLC010002359.1:0-12252 GCA_918559645.1 Ceratonova shasta | reverse complement strand
TTTAGATGTATTGCCCAAAAATAAGACAGGTGGACTAAAGTATATTTCAGGATGTTCTACTGGAGCAAAGTTTCAAGCCATAAAAACAAGAAGTCATCACTTTTTGTAAAATTTCCTATAAATGAAAGACAACTCAAGATATTTGCTACGTAAAACTTACAAGAAACTTCTGACTCTTAATATTTTCTTCCTCGAAAAAAAGTGCTCCCCTTGGTGTGCTTTTTTGTGTTTCAGGAACTCATCGACATACAAGGTAGATGTCTTTAATAATCTTTATCTTGAAGGTTTATTTCTTCCATCATACATTTAAGCTTATTAAGCATGAAGTCTGATTAAGTGTAGAATTAGCTATGTTTGCATCATTGGTTTACTTTAAGTTTAGATTCAGTGTCCCATTCTCGCAAATGCACCCTGAATGATCTGGATTTTATTAAGCTTCTTATTTGTTATAAGTTCGTTTCTCTTTTCATTTCCTAAACTGCTTTGAAAATAATTTGCCGTCATATCTGGTACTTAAGTCCAGAACTCATTCCTTATGGTTTTTTCTCAACGTATCTTAGTAAATGAGGAAAACAGCCTTTTTGCTATTTTGATGCATAAGTAGAGAAATCTTTTAATGATAATAATGAAGAAAGGTGCATCCGCTCAAAAATGCTTCTTCATCACTTTATAATATGACATTAAAGGATTTTGTGACCTCTTCATCGCTGCTATTCCTTATTGATCTTCTGCTTCCCACAAATTTTTTTATGACTAATACTTCTAGCTGGCAATAAACTTCGTTCTTTCTGAAAACAACAGCAGTGGTCTCTTTCTTGAAAATTGTAATTGACTGTGCCAAGCGGTGAATTGTACTGGTGTGAGCATTACAACTTTTGGATCACCAAATCAAATGAAAATAAGCATTATTTGCTTTAAATTCTCAAACAGCATCGCAAAACGTTCCAGATGCAACAAAATCAACTGTGCTTAAGGGATCACAACTTTGAGGCCTTTAGGACTAGGAATGTTAAAATTAAAAAACTTCTTGAGTGTGTTTTTTAATGGCGTACTTAGAACAAAACTGCAATACATCTAGATTAATGTGTCATGTAACTAATATAATTGTACTGTTTATATCCTACTGTGTAATAAAATTGTTCTTTTTTTATCTAAAAACAGAATTTTAAGCATTTTAAATTTTCATTTAATGCAACTGCTGAATACCGTAAAACACGAGATTACAAAGGGACCAAGACAATATTTAAAATAGCTAAATGGTGTAAAATTTGGCATATACACGTTTTAAATACCCTGAACCAGAAAACTAAAATCTCCTGATAAAAAACCAACTTTATTTTTTTCCATTATAAAGTAAAACATCCTACTATTTTTGCTTATATTTTGTTATTTTATCATCCAAACTGGAAACATATTATAAATTAATGATAGATCTAATAATTAAAATTGTGAAAATATTACACTTTTTACCATTAGAGGATATTTTATAATTTTATTTAGGTTTATTTTAAATAATTTAATATGCAATTGTAAAATATTTTAAAATTCAATTGTGAAGGACATTATTTTCTTTTTAGATTTATATAAATTTGGCATTTTAATTATTAAAAAATACTATAATTAATCATATTAAAAATACTTAAAGAGAAAAAATTAAATTTAATAGGAATTTGAAGTTTTTCTCTGTAGCTATATTTTTTACCCTATAAAAAGTATTTTTAAAAAACTTAAAGTTGTTTTAGATCGAAATTAAAGATAAATATGAACTAATATTATTAAAAGTTAAGAACATTAGACTTGGTGGTTCTTCAGAGTATTTTAGATACATGCTTTAAATAATAAAATATCTATTAATATTTTTTATGATCACCATTAATTTTTTAGTAATTCTTTTAAAATATTTTAGTTTGTAAAAATGGAGTATAATCAAGTCAATATCATTTAGCTCATATTAAATTTTGTTACTCCTAGGAAAATCTCATATAAATCTCTTAAAAATGAATAAATTTGATTTTTATATAAATAATTTGCAAGATAAAACCAATTAAATGAGACTAGCAGTTATTCGAAGTCTTGAATAAAGGTTTTCTGTATTTCTAATTCTTATAAAAAAATGTTATTAATTGTAATTAATATTCGAGAATTAGTAAATTCACAAAAAAATATATCATAATTTACCACTTTCTTTGTAAAATTTTAGAATGATTCCTATTTAATAGCAAATTGTACTAAATTTTAAATTTATCTTGTTACAACAACCACTTAAAGTCTAAACTATATTTTTAAGAAATTCTTGTTTTAAATCTTGGGATAGTATTTATTTTAATATAATTACTAGGAGAATATTTTTTTTAATTTATAAACAATATTATAGATTTTTGGGTATCACTTTCTTTTTCTGCAATAATTATCTTTCATTTATTAATACATATTTAAAAATTATTTAATTTTAAAATTTAAATTATACTCCATTAATATGTGTTATTTAGAGAATTCTATTATTAATAATTTCTCGTATGTTATTGTTCTAAAATTCTATCATAAATTATTATTAAATTTGCTCTCCACTTTATTTTTACTTTTAATAATTTTTGTATTTTCTATTAACCATTATCCCAATAATCTAAAATCTTTTCCTTTTATTAATAACAATTTCTCTTATATTAATTGGAAAATTACTATTCGAACTTCTCATATCATTTTACTTTTGTATATTTAATATGATATTTATTAAATATAAATTTTAAATTCTTGAAAAAAATAGAATCTGCTTTAATTGATAAATTTAATAATAAAAAAATATAAATTTAATTACATATAAAATTCAAAAATATTTGAATAGCCCTGATCAAGTTTCTTTAAATGTAATTTACGTTAATTCAAATAAGTAGTTATTCAATATCTGCTTTATAAAAATATTGGGAGTAGGCATCAATTAAAAAAAATTAATTATAAGTTTGATGTATAATCCAAAATACTGTTAAATAACTAAATTTATTTAGTTCATAATATTTAACTTTTTAATAAATTATTAATTTAAATTATAGTAAGATTAAATTTGCAGCTCTACAAAAGATTTGTTATAGTCTTTTTTATGTTATAAAATTTAAAAAATTTCCTTTTAATTCTAATTTTAATTTAGATGTTATTTTCTCATATATATATTCCAAAAAATTTTGTATAATTTAATTTTTCTTAAGTTTACAGAATCTCTTTAAACATATATAATTCTTGCAGTTATATTTGAATTACCTTTATTCACAAAAATAGCTATACGAAAGAATACCTTTAAAATACCAGAAGAGGTTTTTTGCTGTAGTTGTTTAGGTTAGATATGTAAATACTTTTAATGATCTGATATTAAAACATGGGCACACTGCTTCAATAGTCATTACTGACCGATGCAAGAGTTATAACAAGGCAAAAATAATCAAAAACTACACTCTTCATTTTGTTAATCACATTATAAGTTTCGAAAGTCCTGTAGCAAATGATACCCATACTATTGAAGGAACATTAAACCTCGTTAAAATATCAGTACCTGTGAGTTGTAGGGTCAACAGAAAATCACAAAAAAGATTGTTTGAATTTATACGCCGTATACAGATTAAATTTAGACTTATATATTAGCTCATGGAAACATTAAAGACTTAAATAAATTATTTCAAGTTGTTTAAAACTGTAGCTGAGTTGCATTTTTCTATGATAATGGCTTGCAATAGATAAGCTTTTTGTTTAACCTACTCCCATGATTTAAAGCACTCTAATTTTTTAAATAAAAAATATTTAGTATCCGACTGTTCGTAATATCTGTAGATTAATCTGATATAATTGCTATAAAGGAATCCTTATTAAAAATATTATTTAGTTTAACTTGCATAGAAGAAATAACTTCTGGTAAGTATTTTTCTCTAAGCCACTTTGAAGCAGTAATACATCCTGCTGCTTGTATTTATTTTGTTTAAGATCCCTTCATGGTAGTATTTTGTATTTTTTCTATTGGAATATTCTATTTTATCAGCATTTATACAAGATCAAATTGCAGATTTTTTTCTATTTTAATGTGATTTAATAATCTCTTCAATCATTCCTTTAATAGATCTCTGTCTGTTAGTAATGCCATTTAGCATAAATTCATTTATTTTTAGTAAATTTCTTGCATGTATTTGACCGTTTAAATGATCATTTATTGTTTGTTTTTGTAAACGGTAAACTTATCTCTTACATAATTAGCAAAAGAAATTCTGTCATATTCATAAAATAAATCATCCCCAAACTCCAAAATGCGGGTTCTTGCTAATTTTTTTGACAACTTATTGATCTTTTACACAAATATTTAAACGCTACCAAAAAATTTTTTTGAAATAAAAATATGAATTCCCCGGATCACGGAATCCTGTGAGCCCTGTTTATAATTATGCATTCGTTGACTCTATAACGAACTTACATACACAAGCAGTTAAGAGTTTCAACAATCTAATAAAATATCAAATTAAGTTTAGAAATGGGAATAAAAACAAATTTAAGATGCGATTTGTTGCCTGAATTTGTTTGGCTTTAGAGTAGCATGTTTGATTTACTTAAAAAAACTAATTCTTTTAGTTAAATTTTTTTTTGAATTTTATTGATTTTTTTTTTTCACTGCTAACATTTTTGGTATTTAATTTTTACTGATCCAAAATTTTCTATAATTTTTTTTATGAGTATTTTCTTTAGTATGAATTATGCAACTAATACTAAAGAATATAAGAAAACAAACAGTAAGTCACAAATATATAATCTCTGTATTTTATAATAGTTTTAGAACAGTACTCTTTTGTATTCATAATTCAATTTTTTAATCATATTGACAAATTTGTTTTGTGGTTAAAAATGTAGCACCTCGTTGTTTAATATAGCAAAGGTACCCTCCTTTTCATAATAGAATTTAATGCGTCTAAAGAAAATCAAATGTTTCCAAATCTAGTTTTGTGAGAACAATTTTTTAATTTCAACTTTTCATTATGGTATAGAACTTATCAAATGTTCAATTTTTCACACTATTCAAAATCTTAATATGTTGGTTAGTATCTTAGTTATACAACTTAAAAAACCAAAAAAATTGTCTTTTATAAAGTATAAATACTCTTTCACAGTTGCCTTATTTAAGAAATGTACAAGAATTTCATTATTACCTTTTGTTTAAAAGTCAAAATACTCCTAAAATAAAGTTTTCTTAATTTTTGAGTTGGCAAATGACATGATTTTGTTGAAACCTCTGGTCAATTGAAGCATGTCATTTAACTTTTTTTTTAGTTTTTAAAAAACATTATTAAATTTTTTAGCTGAGATGAATTCATCTACTATAAATATCTAACCAATTAAATATTCTACTGTTGATTAAAACATCTTGTGAAAATATTTTTAATATACAGTAAAACCTGTCTAACTCTAAAAATTTGGGTCCAAAAAAATTCCTTAAAGTTAGGGAGGTTTTCCGATTAAGAGAAAAAGAAAAAATTATTAACTTAATTTTTTATTACAATAATCATCAATCGGCCTTTGAATTCTTTTTGAAGCTCTAGATTTTGCATATTCATCTTCAACTTTTTTCTCAATTTCCATTATCTTAACCAGTGAAGATGGTTGCTGTTGTATTGAGAAGCACTTGAGCTTTCTAATAATTTCCATCACTTCTCAAAGACATATTTCCTATCCCAAAGAATCATTGTTTGTAGTATCATTATTCAATTCAATTACATTTTTGTTAACTTCTTGTTCGCAATTAATATATTCATCAACATTAGAGTTGGCAATGCAAAGAAAATCGACTTCAATAAATAGTTAAAAATTCAGATTTTTGTCATAATTAACAATTGAATCTTGACTAATTCCCAAATACTGCATATTTATCCTAACATCTTTTAATCATTCAAAAATATCGATTGTATCAACCGAGTGTACTTCTTCCTAATAATAAAAAATGGCTTTTTTAAAACAACCTTTAATACATGAGTTGCAAACAAAATCATAGGATTTTGATATGAACCGAAAGGCATCCAATAAAGCAACCGTCTTGATAAACTTATGAACATCACCAATATCATCTATCTTTAAGATTAAAGACCTTAAAAGCATCTTGCGATAATACGATTTAATCACCTACATGATCCCTTGATCCAAAAGTTGAACAAAATATGTCATATTGGGTGAAAAAAAGAGTATCTTAAAATTGCTTGGTTTAATAAGTAAGTGACTAGTTGCATTATCCAGTAACACTAATGTTTTCTATTTTCTCTTTCCATCTGAGCATTAAGGCTTTCAATTCAGCATTCAAAAATAGTTTGTGTCATCCAGTTCTTCTTATTATTCCCCCATTTAACAGGCAAGTTGGAAACCAATTTATTTTTTTTCTTAAATATTCGTGGATAAGCAATCTTTTCTATTACCACGGGTTTCAGCTTTTCTCCAACCAAACTATGGCAAAATATAACGCTCAATCGCTCTTTAGAAAAACTCCCCCTCTACATTGATCATCTTTCTCAACAAATTATTTTAAAGCCAACATACGGTAATAAAAATCCACTTTCGTCGGCATTAAATATATCTTTGGGATGGTAGCTTTTAATTATATCCTTCAACATTGACATCCATTCTTGTACATCTTCTATATTGACGTACGCACTTTCCCTGGATAGCATTTTGCAGCTTATTCTATTTCTTCTCTTAAACAACTCTTGCCAGCAATTACTTGCAACAAAATCATTAATTCTAAGTTTTTATGAAATTATTAATACATTTTCTTGCAAAAGAGGTCCTCTAATAAAGAAGTTTTTATTTCTACATTTCCTAAAAAACTCCAAAGACAATTTATTTTATTTGATGTATTTCTTTGAAATGCATCTTTTTACACAAAGCGGATTCTCTGCAAATTGTTAGGTTTTGAGAATGGCAACTTTCTTGGATCTAATGCTATAGATTGTTGATTTGGAGATCCTATACTTTATTTCCATATTATTATAAGGAATAGACATTTCAATTTCTTTTTTATAATTCTATTTTATCTGCCAATGATTATTCTTGGCTTTTTTCTTTTGATTTTTTATCATTGTCTGTCTGGGTATAAATAAGAAAAAAAGAAAATTTTCTTAGTTTCACAGTTTTCTTAGTTTGATAATCTTTCCAAATATACTATTAATAAAAACAAAAACAAATAATAATTTTTCCTCGTTACCTAATTCCTAGTTAGCGAGATTTTACTGTCTTTATTTGAATAGTTATGATATCACCTTTATTACGTAACTTCAAAACCTGAAATCGAGTCTTTAAGCATATGCTAAGTATTCCAATATCTTAATGTTCATAGCATTTTTGTATTAAACTTTTAACAAGTCACTACTTTTTCCAAAGATCCTACTTGGATGCTTGCACTTCATTGTGTAGTATTTTAGAAAATTTTTTATTAAATTATGCAACAAACTTATATATGGACCTTGTTTTTTGTATAAGTTCATTAAGATTATTAAAAAGGATTTTACAGGACTGATAGAAGAATAATAAACTTCAATTATTATATTATTATAGACTTTTAAGACGTGCTTAACTATCATTCTATAATTTAAAGTAAAAAAGTGAATCTTTTAAGTACAGTATTGCTTGAACAGTAATTTTGAAGATCAATCATTATCTTTTTACATGCTTCATAACCTCATTGTATGAAGTATTGGAGAATTTAGAATACTTTTCCAATTTAGTTTTCTTATGCTATTGTCAAAACAAAAAATACAAATCTTAATATAGTTATCCAAGTCAAATTCTTTGAACTTTATGATTAGCGTGGGCATAGTTAAGTCATTGTATACAATAATATCAATAGTTATATAGTACAGTATTTTTCTATAATGCTTTCCTGTTAAATAAATTCCATATATCCATATTGACACTTGCTTTATCAAGAGAAAATTTAATTCTCCTAAAGTATAGAATTGTTTCCATAAACTTTTCTAATTGTATGAAAAATATTTCTAGCTATTAAAGATTTTTTTTCAAGTTTAAGACTAAAATCAACAAATAACTAATGAAATTAGATAAACATCAAACATTTTTATAGTAAAGAGATTCATTTTATCAATTTTGTGTCATTTAGTCCAATAATCCAAACTTTTAATGGAAATAATTCCATTTTCTCCATTACGTTTAGCATAAAATGTTTTCGGAATCTTCTATTAAGAATATATGTAATCTTTGTGCTTTCAGATGAATATGCATAGAAAAAAGAAAAGTTCATAAAGATAGATGTAAACAATAAACCTAAATATTTAACAAGAAACAAAGGCTAGTTATTCGGAAAAAAAATGTTGTCTTTTTTAATTTTTGCTCTATTATTTATGTAATCTAGGGCTGACATTGAATTTGAGCTGAACTTAGATACAGCAAATGATATTATTGAATTATCGATCTTTACTATTCTCAAATAATTTTTATGAACTGCAGATTCAATATGACGATTAGAACAATCACATTTTGTTGGGTAAAATTGCAATCTACATAAGAGCAACTACATCTAAATATGATGGGATTGATTTTTGGAGTATTAAATTGAATGTCTTCGTGAAATATCTGTTTAAGAATTTTTTATATACAATAACAAAATAATAAATATTTGCTGGAGCCTTTGGTAGTTTTGCAGTTATTATGTTAGGAGACAGAGTCACATTCATGACTTTTCGCCATTTTCTCTTTTAAGTTTTTTTTTTAAAATGAAATTCATATTCATTATTGTATGTAAATTTATAGTTATCCATGTATCTCGTATTAAAGCCGCGGCTTTTACAAAAAAAAGATGATTTTATTTTTGAAAAGTTTTGTGCGGCATATATACGTGATCAGACTATTTTAAAATCTTGTATATAAGCCCCTACTTACACGAAAAAAGAGTGAAATTTTATTTTAAAGTACGAGGTGCAGCTTATACACGAGATCAGATTACCTTAAAATCTCGTATACAAACCGCGGCTTACACTTTAAAAAAGTGGAATTTTATTTAAAATTACGAGGTGCGGCTTATATACGAGATCTTAAGTATTTGAATCATCAAGCTGAATATTCGTTGTAAACCCGTACGATATGGCTATATAATAAAAAATTACAGTTGTTTCCATTGAAAATTGTGCCCTATACTTGAACTTAAAAATAAGTATCGTAAAAAAAACATAACAAAAAATTTTATTCTATAAATATACTGCGTGAGAAATATTACAAAATCTCAAGCTAATGTTAAAAATTGACATTATCCATAGTCTCTTGAAATTTAAAAGGCCTGCACGATTCATAATTTCTTTTACATAATTGTTACTCCAAAATTTTCCGAAAAGCTATTTATATATCTTGTAAGAATTCACTTTGGGTACCACGTGAGATTGGGCAAAAATATATAACTACAATTGATATGAAAAATTAATATAATATTTTCTCAAAAACATTCTGAAAGCTTTTACGGAACAAATATTCACATATTTACGCCCATTGGTGTTGGCTTCTATCTGTGCCTTTTTCCTTTAAAAATCTTTTATTATGAAGCCAAAAATTATCCACATTCTGTGTATGGAGAGTTTCATCATTTGAAAACACAAAATTATCTTTATGTATTATTACTCTATGTAAATATCCTAAGTTGTTTAGTCCATTATACGCAGCCCAACACCAGAATAAATTGTAGTTCCTGGTGCGTTTTTCACAATATATTTCTTAAATCGTTTGTTTTTTCCTATTGGGAACAAATTCCACAAAGAACTTGCTGTGTCATCTGTTTCTTTGAACTCCCCCAAATGGCCATTTTTGGGTATATTCGTAAAATTTGGTGTTTTTTAGAAAAATTTGATGTTTTTGGAAAAATTTGGTGTTTTCGGAAAAAATTGATGTTTTTGATAATTAAAATATTTTAAAAATATTAAAGTTTATTTTTTTAAAATTATTTTTAAAAACCATGGTTAGATTAAGAAGAACTAAGATTTTAGAAGAGGTCCTTTTATATACCAAAGAGGATATAATGTCTTTTAGTTTTAGTGAAGATTTTATAAGAAGGAATTGTACCTCACCAGAGAGTACGATTTAATTCTTAGCCAGGCTTAAGCTTGTCAAAAATAGCATGGTTTGTATTAATTGCTTTTCTCAAATGTCTCTTGTGATAAAAAAAGTTAAAAAATCGCCTTTTGTATGGATGTGTATTCTTCCCTGCAGAAAATCTTTGTCTGTTGTTAAAAACTCCTTCTTTGCGAGGAGTAATATAAAACTTAATCAAATTCTGATTATTTTACTGAAAAATTTAAAAAACGAAAAAATTTTAAGACATTTCTGAAGAATATAATATAAACAGGAAAACATTGGGTTCTCTTTTTGATTTTTTAAAAGAAGTTATTTTCGATGATGTGAGAACAGAAAATATACAGATTGGTGGGATTGATGAAAACGGGGAAAGGAGAATTATTGAGGTTGATGAATCTGTCTTTTTTAAAAGGAAATATAATAGAGGGAGAGTGTTAAACTAACAATGGTACATTGGTGGAATAGAAAGAGGCACCAGAAAATGCTTCATGATTCCTGTTCCAAATAGGTATACTAAGACAATAGTTTTAGTCTTGGAAATGCATATTCTACCAGGAACTTTAGCTGTTACAGATTGTTGGAAAGCCTATGGTAGGGCAATTGGGGATTCTAATAATAATTTAGATCAATCAATTATTAATCACAGTATTAATTTCGTTGACCCAAACGACTCATCAGTACATACACAGAATATCGAAGGATTGTGGGAAAGGCCTAAATATTTCTTATCCAAAAAAAAAGGAATGAGTCTGGAACAAAGATCACATTTATTAGTTCAATTTTTATGGGAATATAAGATTCCTAGAAGAGAAAGAATGAATGAGTTAGTATTAACACTAAGAGAAAATAAATTTAATGATTAAAAAATTTATTAAAAATTAGAATAAAAAAATTTATTAAAAAACCTATTCTTTTAATATTCAAAAAAAAATCAAAAACATCAATTTTTTCCAAAAACACCAAATTTTACGCACGTACCCATTTTTATTCCAACTCTCTACCTGTTCCATATTTTCTTCTTACAATTAAGGTTTCATTAATTTCGACAATAGAACCAACCCGCCTATTTGCTCTTGTGAATTGGACAGCACTTATGTAACACAAATTTCCTTAATAAATCTAAACAAGTCTATTAATGTTTTGTTATTAAAATTATATTCAGATAATATAAGCAATTATGCATATCTTTTTAGCAAAGATGAAGTAATAGTGTAAGATTATTTAAATTCAATTGGGATTTTGAAAAGAATGATCCTGACCTAGTGGAAATTTTTTTCTGCATTCTTTTAAAGAATAATGCCAAATTTTCTTATCTATGTTGTGGTATTTTACTATTGACATATTGGTGAAGCAGTATTCACAAACAAAGTTCGATTTGAATCATTTTTTTGTTCTAAAAAAAGAATGTAATGAATCTTCGTTATTTATAAGTTCAATTCATTCTAACATTTTTTGCGCAAGCGTACGGGCCCATATTGCATTCTTACCGTATATCTTGCGAAAAAATGTATTATATTTTATCTAATATTTCCTTATATCTAAAAAAAATAAACACACCCAAGTAATATTTGAGATAGAAATAAATGATCAAGGGATTTTCTAAAAAATATCTGAGGATTCATCAAATATAGCTTCCTTAATAATCAATGTAATCCTCTTTATATTAGATTATGTGGTAAGAATGTAGTTTGGGGACCCCGTACGCCTGCGCAAAAATAATTATACAGGATATGATATATTAATGTATTCTAATAATTTTTCAAAAGTATCATCAAAATTTTTTCTAAATAAATATTCGCATATATATTACCATTGGTGTGGAGTTCTATATGTTCCCTTTTCTTTTAAAAATCTTTTTAAATGTAGCCAAAAATTCTCTACATTTTGTGTATGTAGAGTTTCATCATATGGAGAGACAAAATTTTCTTCATGAATTATTAATCTATGTACAAAGCCCAATTCATTTAAGCCATTGTAAGCGGCCCATCCATCAGAATGTATAGTAGTTCCTGGTGCATTCTTTCTCTTAATGATCTCTTCCAATGTAATTTTTGTTCTATCTGGAACAAATTCCACTAAGAACTTGCTGTGCCCTGTGTCTCTTTGAACTCCTCCAAATAACCATTGCTCATTCAACACTCTACCTCTTCCATATTTTCTTCTTACACT
>CAKKLC010002353.1:66436-76776 GCA_918559645.1 Ceratonova shasta | reverse complement strand
ATATATATATTACCATAAATAACTATTGAACTTAGTTTTACATAAACCAATTATTTCTTTTTCATAAAGATTATATATTTGACGTTAGTAATTAGAAAAAGTTTCTTTTCAAAATTAAAATAACGTTTCTTGTTCATTCATAAAAAAAATAATTTTTTGAGATAATTATTTAATATTCTTTCATTTTATTATTCAATCATCTTTACGATTCAAAAAATATCAAATTAATCGTTGGAGAAATTTTATAAAATTTAATATTTAATGGTTTAATAATAACTACTTTTAGATCTATTTTAATTTTACGATTTTTCATTAAGAAATATATAATCTTTTTAGAATTTACACTTATAAAAACCATCAATGTAATGCCATCTTCGAAATTTTACCAATAAACTATTCCGTTTTTGAAAAAATAATTATATTTTTTTTAAGAACTTTTTGAGAATTAGGATGTTTTGTGGTATATAAAAATTTCTGTTGATAAATAATTTTTAACTTTTTAGTTATTTTTTTTATAATAATCTTAATTTAAAAGCCGTTTTTGCCTAAGAATACTTTTATACATAATTTTTTAAATTTATTTTTAAATTTAAAAATAAAACTTTTAGATCCTTTAGAATTTATACTATTTCAATTTTCTGTATTAACATAATTATTCTTTTAATTATTAATTCGTTATAGTGTGATTCCTTAGTAGTTTATTAATTTACCACTAAATCAATATTAGATAATTTTTCTGATAGTTTACCTTTATAATTTTTAATATTTTTATATCATTTTTTTATACAACCAAACTAATTTTCTTCTTATATTTTAAAATAGTATTTTTTATTTTAACGTTAAAGAAAATTTTTTTTTTATTTTAAATTAATTAACATATTTTATAAATTATAATAAAGAATTTGAAGTTTTTTCGTTATTATTTTTAAATATTTTTGTAGGCTATATTTATTGTTGAAATTGGATTAATTTTAAAATAATAAATATTTCAATAAGCTACCCTTTTCACATAATAAAAAATTGAGATAATTTAAATTACCATTCCTAAAAAAAGACTTTATTTGTTTTATGTTTATTAAATTTATTATTAAAAAAAGCATCAATAAAAAATGCGATAATATTTTTTTTAATACATTTAATCCTTAAATTATAGATTGAAACTAAACATAATTTTGCGGTATCGATTTGGTAGGTATAATACTTAATAATTAAGAGTTTTGATAGATATCTCAACAAGTAGAGAAATTTGTTTTTTAAAACTTATTTAAAAAAAAATCATCAATTTAAATATCATAATTAATAATCTCACCATCCTAAATATAAAAATTATAATATTACTTCAAATTTTTTATCTGGTATCTAATTAAAAATAATAATGCTAAATTAAAGTTATAAAAGAAATTTTAATTACAAGTTGCAATTTTTTTAAATTGCGTTTTCTACTTTTGTAAATAAAAGTTGTAATACATAAAATATATTCCTTATATTCAATATAATATGTTTGATTACATTTTAATTTAGTTGTAGTTTGAGGTAGGCTCACAACCTTAAAAATATAAAAATTTTTTTAATATATTGAATAATCCATAAATAAATGTAAATTAATTTTAATATTATAAAAAAATCAATAAAAAATATATGATTAATTTTAAAGTATACAACTTACTGTAGAAAAAGCTCTAGATATAAAAAATATATTTTTATTACTTCATGATCATAAATTATCGAACTTTCCACTACTAAAAATATTCAAAATTCTACTGGGATAAGAATATATTCTAATTTTCAAAATATTAATAATATTTCTTGTCAGTTATTTGTAAATTAAATTAGATAGATTTACGATTATTAAATCAAAATTGTAACTTATAATATTTTGAATAGTAATAGAAATTTTCATATAAGGTTGTTTTTAACATTATTTCAATTTATATTTTAAATCATGCTTACCCAATTAAAATATTTTTAAAATAAATCTTTAATATTCTAATAGTACTTGACTTTTTATTAAATAATACTAATTAAATTCCATAAGAGAGCCACAAATTTATTTTCTATAGAACTTAAATATTAAAAAAACTTTTAATAGAAACTTTTTTGATTAAACCCTTACAAATAATTAAATTAAAATATCCAGATAAGTAATTGTGTGAAGAGTTTTCTTATCAAAATTTTAATTTTTGAGAAGATTAAATTACAAAATATCTTATGAAATTTAGTAAAATAAATAAAATTTTATACAAAATCATTGTTGCTTTTTCAGATTAATTTTAAGGTTTTTTTATAATATGACAAATAAATAAAATTTATTTTATCTTAATAAATTGTAATTTAAAATATTATAACCTAAAAAAACCTCATCTAGTGTTTTCTTAAAGAGTTATGTAGTAATATATTAAATAATAAAACTATAATAACTCGAAAAATTTATTATTTAAGATTTGACGTTATCTTTTTTTTTAAAACATTAAATATGTCAAAATATTATAAATTACTATAACCTTAAGTTTTTTTTATATTTAAAAAATTAAAATTGAAAAAATCTTTAAAAATCTTTATTTTATCAGAATAATACATATCCCTTTGCTAATGTTCATGAAAATCAAAATGAAGTAAAAAATTTTTCATATTTTTTATACTTTTTATTTCAAATCTATATTTTTAATTCCATATAATGATAAGAGCGAATTTTTTTGATAATATGGATATTAATTAAGAATAATTTAAACATATTTTGAAACAAATTATGACACATCTAATTAATTAAAATAAATTTTATCATTAATAAAAAATCTTAATTATATTTAAATTATAAAATATTAATTTAATTAGTGCATTAATTATTCATATTAAATAAAATTATTATATTAAATTTATAAATAAATTTACATTATTGTTTCTAAAATTTAATTAGCAAATGATTGATTGTGTTATTTGGATCGAAGAGAACTCACCAAGGAAAAATTAACCCTGAACTCCCGAACTTTTAAAAAACTCAACGGGGAAAAACGCAATTGTTAATTTTTAATCCGAATTGATTAAAAAGTTTAAAATTTTTTTACCAATAATGCGTCCAAGTGTTTATACACAGGTAATTGAAAGATTATGTTTTATAAGTATCAAAAGCTTAATTGAGTACTTGCAAGACAAAGGAATGTTAATAAATTTTTACATTTGTCTATTTTGTTATTGTATCTGAAATTTAGTTCCTTATACAAGGAAAAAAATGTTGGGCTTTTCGTTGTATGACCAGTGGTTGTACAGCATATAAAAAATACAAAAGTTTGAGAGAAAAATTCATCTTTAAACAATATAAATTTTGTTATAAAACAGGATTAAAATTGTTATCGAAATGGTCACTTGCACCGACAGAGGTCGAAATACGTCAAAAAATTGATGATCACGAAAAAGTCTATTTAGACTTTTTTGACGATTTATGAATACTTTTTATTGAATATTTTAAATTTAATCCAATTACACTGGATGACATAAGTGTTATATGTCAAATAGGAGCAAATCTATAAAAGTGTGTACCCAAATACTATTGAGCTAAGGCAACAGAGTCTGAAATATGGGTATTTAAGTCCGCTGATACTTCTTTTTGCCCATATAAAATTTTTATTACAATTGTATCTGATAGAAGTGCGCAAACCCTTTTACCTTTAATTCAAAGTGTTTGCCTATACAGTACAATTATACATAGCAATGAATAGGTAGCATATAGAATAATTGCCTCTATGGGATATTAACATTCGGCAATAAAAACCTTTTTTTAGTTGACCCAATGTCCGGTGCTCATACGTAAAATATAGTTTCTTGTCGGGCCAATCTGAAGCAAAAAATAAAAATATGAAGGGTTTTCTTGGTCAAAAATTATTGTTGTATTTGAATAATTGAATGTGGAAAACAAACGTTTTTAATAACAGCTAGGATAAGCTTTTAAATTTAATTTAACATTATTTTATTTAGTTATTGTTTATATTTTATTTAATATTTTATCACAGGTTCTTTATACATTTAGCCAGGGGAATAAACACAATAGATACACTAATTTTACATTAAAGATTTAAATCGAGATGTCATTACTAGACTAAAATTTAAGAATAGAACGTCTATTAGTGCAATAATTTTCAACAAAGAAAACATTTTAACAAAAAATTTTGAACTAGCTCATCTAATAATTCTAGAAAAAAATAAAAAAATCAGAACAGTTTAATTAATAAAAAACAGAGCAATATAAACTAGAGAAAGTGCCAATGATATAAAAGTGATTCATCTATATCTAATATTCAAAATGACAACACAGTAAATATTATGCCTGAAATATCTACTATGCGGACTAAATTAAAAAATTCAGAAACAATTTTATGAAAAAAACTTCAGTTATTTGTCAGGATATACCAGAAGCCTTAAAAATAAATCACAAAGGAAATCAATATTAAAGTTATGATAGCAGGAATGCTAATAATGAACGAATTCATATTTTTCAAACCAATATTAAATCAAATTTATTGAAAATATTCATGGTTTAATAATTGAAGAAACTTTTAAATTAGCTGCACATAGATTTTATTAGGGTTTAGAGCTGCATGAATTTTTATAAATTAAAAAAAAATCTTTAATATAAATATATATATACATGTATATTAAAGAACAACAAAACTGAAATATTTTATACTAAAGCTTTTAATAAATATAAAATTATATTTTCGCTTCGTCAAATAGTTGTAATTACAGATTTTGAAAAATGCCTTATAAATCGATTTTATATTGCATTTGAACAGACAAAACAATATGACTGTCTCTATTATTTGAGCCTAGCCGTTTTGGGAAGAATGTATGGTATGGGAATATCATATATATATAAAACAGATTTGAATTTCAAGAAAGTCATTAATATGATATTGGTCTTATCTTATCTACCAGTAAATGATGTATTAATTCGATATGCATTTATGAAAAAAAATTATTTTTGATATAGAAATTATGTGCCTGGTGGATTTTATAATGTAATTTTAAAAGAATTATATTGGAATAGCTGGTGAAACGCTTTAATATTACAAAAGGCATGCTTATTTTTTTGAATTATGGAATGTATACGATAGCATTTCATATAATATTCCAAGAACTTCAAACAACGCAGAAAGTTATAATAGAACATTTTATTAACGAACTGTGGTAATAAGTCCAAATATTGCTCAATTAATAACAGAATGATTTGGGAATAAAAAGCTGATATATTAAATTTAAAATGAACTAAAAATAAAAAATTTAGATTGAATAAAAACTATGAAAAAGAAGAAAAACTGATAATTTGTGCTATGAATTATAGATATTTCGATATTCCATCATATTTAAGTATTGTAATGCTTCCTTATAATTTCAAAATTGAAGAAAATTATGAATAAATAATAAATAATATTTTTAATAAATTAATAAATAAATAAATAAATTTTTAGTCGAGTTTAAAGTTTTTATTCTTTGGCTTGTTCAAGGTCACCAATTTTCAAACTTAAATATCGTTTTTAAATAGGAAGAATAAATTACAAACTTAGTCAAAAATAAATATATAACTGAAGTCAATTAAAAAATAGATGATTTGATCTTTATATAATTTTATGATAGGATACTATAATCATTAACTTTTATAGTTTTCAAATTTTGAGTATTTAAAATAAATAAAAGGTTTTTAAATCTAATTGCTATTGTTAGAAGAATAATAAGAATTTTTTAGATAATTAAAATTTAAATTTTTTAAAATATTAAAAACCAAAAATTTTACAAATTAAGTAAACCATCAAATTATTTTTTTGATTAATTATATTCTTATTTTTTAATAATTAGCAAAATAAAAGTTTAACATCTCTTTTATTATTAATTGGTAATAACAAAATATGATTTAAATTAAATTAGAATAAGATTTCTTTTAAAATTGATTATTAGAGGAAGAAAAAGCAATTTAAAAATCTCTAACTTTTTTCTTTGAAATATTGATTAACTAATAAAATTTTCATTTATATCGTAAAAGGAAATTTTCCTTGAAGTTAATAATATACTTATTCTAATAATTTATTATTTTATAAATTTTAATAATTTTTAATACAATAATAATTAATATCTTTATCAACCCATTGAGATAATTAATTAAAGTTGCAAATTAGAATTATTAATTTTAATTTATTTTAAAATTTAACATAATAATCTTTAAATTAAAATATATTTAATGAATGATTTTTGATAATAATATTAAATAAATTTTGAAACAAAATAAATTTACTAGTTAAATTAAATTTTTTTTATTCGCAATTATTATATTATAAAAAATATTTTATTAGATATTTATTATTTTATTGTTATTTTATATGCTAGTTATAATATTTTTATAAAAATCCTTTTAATTTTTTTATTAATGGATTTTATTTTTAATATTGAGATTTTAATTTAATTGAATTCAAATCAAATAAATATAGTAAATTATTTATGATTATGTGATGAGATTTTTTTCATAAAATTTACTATTCAAAAAAAAAATCTTTGATATTATTATTTATATAATTAATCATTGTTCATGCTTATATCCTTTTACTGCATTAAAAAAAACAAAATCGTATGATTAATAAAAATTTATTAAATACTAATGATAAAAATATCAAATTTTGACTAAGAATTAACAATATAATTTAAAAAAATTGATATAAATCTTCATATTAATGTATGTTGATTCCCATGAATTGAATAAATTAAAAAAAATAATTTTAAATTTAATATTAATTATCAAAATATCAAATTTAAATTTCCTTATTTAGTAAATTTTTAACTTCTAGAATGTTATTTTTTAATTGTTAAAGCAATATATAACAAATATATTTAATTTCAATAAACGTTCGAAGTAAGAAAATTTTTACAACTAATTTATCGAAAATTAATTTTAAAATAAAATGAGTTTTATTAAGATAAAGAATCATTAAAAAAATATTTTTAATTAGTAGATTATTTTATTATTAGCTTATTTAATTATATAAAACATTTAATAATAATAATTATATTATATTAAATCAAATCAATTTTTTTATAATTAAATCTTCAAAATAGAAATTTTAGATTAATTTTTAATATAAAATGGTTATTTATTAATATTGAAATTATATAAATATTAATTATTGATTAAAATACTATAAAAAATAATTCTGACTAAACTTCAAAACAATTATTTATAAATGGTCATTCTTTAATTATTAATAATAAGTAAAAGTTTCATTTCGGATAGAATCATATTATTATTCAATTATAAATTAACTAAAATTATATGCTTTTTCTACACCATTCTTGTCTTTTTATGTTAAAAATAATTTAATTTAATTTACAATATTGTAATTAATAATTATCAGAATATTTTTATAAATATTATAAAGAAATAAAAATAAAAACATTTTTTCGAAATCCGTGTATAATTATGTTCAAATATTAGCAAGAAAAATATGGAAAAACTAATAATTTGTTATTAATCTCTAAATAAGAAATAAATTTTTTATAATAAATTAAAATATTTTATTATTTATTTCTATTTTTATAAATAAAACAATAATAATAAATTCTCTTAAATCAAATAAACAATTAACCAATGATATAATGGCTAATATTCTTACAAAAGGAGGAATTAAAACTAATGAATATCATATTTTTAATAATGATTCTCGTAAAAAAAATATTAGTTCATTTTAAATATTTAAATTTCCTAATACTACAAACTTTTATCAAATATTGACTTTTTTTTATTATTTTATTAATGAAAAATTTTTTTAAAGTAAAATAAATAGCTCTATAATGTCTTTTTTTGCAGATTAATTATAAAAATCATATAATTAAAAATTTGATTTGATATAAAGGTTTATAGGGTACATTAATAAAAATTAAGTGTAATGACTATGAAACTTTAATTTATTGATATGAAGTTAACAAACTAATTTATTACTTAGCTCAGTAATCTTTAATTTTTATAATAAAAAGAATTTGAATTATGAGTTATTAATGGGAATATGTAATTATGAACAAATTTAATTTTTTTTATTATAAAAATTTAGTATTTTTTTTTTAAATAATGTAGAAATTAAATTAAATAAGTAAATATACATTAATTACACTAAGAAAACAATTTTAAAAAAGATAACAAAATATTTTATATTATAAATAAAAAAAAAATACTATATTCTGTTCTTTATTGTTTAAAATTCTAGTAATTATTTTAAACAAATCTACTATTATTTTGAACTAATTAAAAAAAATTTGGAATTTCCATAAAAAAAGATTTCTTAAAAATATTAATTTAAAAATATGTAATTAATAGAATAACTATTCATTTAATAATTATTATATTTTTTTCTTACAATATATCAAATTGATATATCTATTACAATAAACTATAAATTTAATGAGTTTTTTTTATGAAATTTATCATTTACTGTATTATAGTTTTTATAATTCTAAAACTTTTATT
This sequence comes from Ceratonova shasta, assembly GCA_918559645.1. NCBI lineage: Eukaryota > Metazoa > Cnidaria > Myxozoa > Bivalvulida > Ceratomyxidae > Ceratonova > Ceratonova shasta. The sequence goes on along the minus strand of CAKKLC010002353.1, from coordinate 68,282 downwards.
TACAATTATAAAACAATTGATTGTTAAAAAGAAGTTAATTAAAAATTTTAAAAATTAATTAACTTTGTTAAATTTAAAAGATGTGAAATCTTAATAACTTTTTTCCGAATAGAAAAGAAGATCAGATTAAAAATTATAATTTTATATTTATTAATTAAGCAATTATTAGCAAGAATATCAACGTTTTGGATGTAAAGGTTAACTGTTTTTATCAATCAATATTTGACTGGTCCTGAATATTTTTTTCTTTATACAAATAATATTTATATTTATATATTTTTATTGTTTTAAATTTATTTATTATTCTATATTATTTGAAAATATAAAAACATGGTCATTACAGGTTACCAAGTCTATAATAAATAAAAATTCATGATTTTTTTATTTTTTTGAAGATTTTTTACGTAGGTTATAAAACTATATATGAAATACTGCTTAAACAATTTCATAAAATCGCTATAATTTGTAATATAATAGACTTAAAATAATACTTTTTATTAAGTATTGATTTAATATTCATAAATATATATCAATTAAATTCCATCCCAATATATATTTTTAATCTAAACTTGTTATTAATACTATTGATTTAAAAAATAAATCAATTTTTGATTTTTTATATATTTAAAAAATTAATTTAAGATTTTAAAAGGAGATAGTGACGAATTGAATGAAATCAAACAAAAATATGGAATATCATGTATTCTTAATATAATAAAATTTAGCAAAATGAATGACAATTATAAATTATTAATAATAATATATCAAATTTATTATTAAATTACAAAAAATTTTTTATATGAACCAAATTTTATTAATCAATCAATCAATTATTTTATAAAATTATTTTTGTTAAACAACTTTATAAATAATACATTGTGATTTTAAATAAGAATTATTTATAAATTCAACGAAGATAATACTAAGGAATTTCTATAAATTTTGATGCAATTTTCTAAATGAATCGGTAGTTCATATGATAAATTTTTATTTTTATAAATAAATTTCAAAAATTATGATTGTTTGCTAATATTTATTTGTTATTTTTAGTATTTTTTTTAATTAATTATATGGATTTATTGTAAAATATTAACTCATTATGATTTCTACCAAAACTTATGCATATCATCTAACTGTTTATAATTTCATCAAATATCTTGTTTGATTAATTTTCATATATATATATATATATATAGATAAGAAAAAATACAATTTTTTTTATTTTATCAATATTAATGATTTTATATAGTTATACATATCATTCAATTAATAATCTATAAGAAATTATGAATTTATAGGCATGAATAAAGATAAATACAAAAGTAATATAATCATATAAATTCATGATATTTCTATAAATAAAATATCCTGAAAATTTTCAAACTAATTATAATAAAATCTATCTATTAATCATTATATTTAACTTCTTATTTCTTTAATTTTGTTAATGTTTAACAGAATCAAATATTAAATCTAATCAATTTAAATAATATTTTTCTTATGATACAATTGGAGTTTGAAAATAGTATATATATAGATTTTAGAAACTTTATGTCATTGATGAATTTGAGAAATTTATTATCAAAGATTATAATCATAAATAAAGCTTTTAAGAAAAACTTCCTGAAATTTCACTATGAAAAATTATTTTAATTTATAATAATTATTTTAATAAAATCTTTTTATAATTTACAATTAGCTATAAATGAATAATATTGTATCATTTGTAAGAATTCAAAAATATTTACAATATTTGTTTTTCTTGAAATATATTTATATAAAAATTTATAACTTTAATAACTAAAATCTATATGCGAAATTGTTAGTTATGAATATTAATGAATAT
>CAKKLC010002353.1:18148-54998 GCA_918559645.1 Ceratonova shasta | reverse complement strand
ATTTTAATAAAGATTAATAATTCAATTATTGATGGCAATAGAAAAAAAAATATGACAATAAGATAAAAAAAATTATGAACCTGAACTTAATTATATATAATTTTAAAGATTTTATATGCCAAGAAAGTAGATTTTAAAAAAAAACTGAAATAATATCTTAATTAATTTAATAGTAATCTAATGTTTATTAAAATAAAATATTAACATATAGAAATTTACTTATAATATGATCAGTAGGGCAACTTCTGCAACTTTTTTTTTGCAGCTTAAATGAGTCAAAATAATTTCGAAATTCAAAGTTTAATACGTTTATATACTTCAAAGTATAAAAATGAATTTTGTATCGGCCCAGAAAACTCGCTATATTGTTCTCTTAGCTGTGGTAAAGTTGATTATAATCTTTAATCTTCTTTTAAAAAACATATAAAAACCAAAAAAAAACGACGCAGAAAATATCCTTTTGATTAGAGAAAATTCTGTAAAAAACACACGTTTTCCCAGAGATCCAAATGAAGAATTTAATTTGAAATTAGTTGATGCACATTTATCGCCAAATATCCCATTTTCTAAATTTAGAAACAAGAAATATATTGAATTGTATAGTTGCACGTGATATGAACTTCAATCAGAGTCAACAGCAAGAAAATTAGTTTAAAAGCTCTATGTGTCTAAGCTGAAATAACTTTAGGAATTATTTTTTAATGAAAATTTATTTATTATATTTGATGAATCTGAAATCAAAGAGGAAAATTCTGCAAAGCCATTGCTGGATTATGAAGATCACCACAGAGAATTTTTTTAATAATTTCAGAAGCATAAGAAGAAAATTTCACTTCTTTGATAGTCTATAAAGTGATTTTAAATTCTCTTGATAAACTAGATGTTTCATTTGATAATGTTGAATTGGTGATTTCTGAATCTGTGACTTATATGTCAAAAGGAGTTGTTGATTTGAAATTAATTTATCCAAATATTTTTCATATAAAATTTTTAGCACATCCAGTTCGTAATTGTGTAATGATTATAACAAAAAATTTCCGAATGTAAATGATTTAATTAAATCAGTTAAATTTATTATTTTTTAAAAATAAATGAATGCGATCAAAAATTTAATGAAATAAGAAAACCACTAGCTGTAATAATTACAAGACGGTCAAGTTGGTTAAAAGCGACAATGTACTATGCTGAACATCTTTCTTTATTAAAAAATTATTGATTCGTGTGGACCAGAAGGTATTTTGAGTGAAAAAGCAATGATTTTAATAAATTGCTCTTATTTAACATACGAGTTAGTTTACATCAAAGAATTTTCTGAAAAGTTATTCTTAAATCTTAAGAAATTTTGAAAAATTCTTTTTACAATATAAAGACTGGCTATGAAGCCCTTAACAATCATGAGTTTAAATCAGATCCTGCAAGCATTCGAAATTATCTTTAAAAAAGACTTGATAGCAACGATATAAAATTTTGGTTTTAATGAATAATCCAAGAATAAGTCTTTCTAGATATTTGAACATAATTAAGTGCCCTCCAACATCTATATCAGTCAAAGGAAGTTTTTCTATGCTTAAAAAACTTCTTGCTTAAAATAGAAATTTTAGTAAAGAATATTTTGTAAAATTTTTTTTGCTATTATAATTCTAAATTGAATTATACGAAAATATTTAATGATTCAAATTCTGATGAAAAAAATAATTACAAAAATGATAGTTAAAATAATTATAATATTGCTTTCTATATTTTTAACTTTCATTAAAATGATTTTTAAAATTTAAACAACAAAAATTTTCTCCTTATTAAAATCCTTTTTTTCAATTTTTAATTATTTTTAAAATTTTCTTGATTTTTTTTTAATTATTTTTTTTCTTTTTTTGTCTAATTTTATCTATTTTTTTTTTGCATCTTTTAATTTTTTGTAGTTACTTTTACGTAGCCCTAGTAATAATATAATTTTTTCATTTAGAATGGTCTTTCTTAAAATGAATTTTCTTACAAAAATAATTAAAAATAAAATCATTTATCTAAATAAAAATTAAATTTAGTTAAAAAATCATATAAAAATATTATTAAATACATTTTTGTAAAAGGAAATCCTGCATTATTTAAGATATACTTAATGAATAATTCAAACCGTAATTATAGTCGAGATCTTAAAGAAATATAAAAAATATAATTTAAATTTAATTACTTTATTAATAATTAAAAATTTAATTTATGACTTATTCTAGAAATGCGTTAATAAAGTATAATCATATAATGATACAATCATCAAGCTAAATATTTTTAAAAGGAAAACCCTTAATAATAAATAAAAACATCAAGTTAGAGAATTAATCTTATAATATCATTGTTTCACGTATTGCTTTTTCTTAACCCCTTAAAAATTTAATTATTATGATTAAAATATTTAATCAAATTGTTAATATTTTTTATAATCATAGTAATAACAAAACTTTGTTATATTCTAAGAAAAGATTTTTAATACACATATATATATAAATAACTAAATATTTGACCGAAAATTTGAATGAGTTAGATTCAGCTTTCCTAAGTTGGTTTAGATATTAAATCTTTCCACAAGCATTCATAGATGTATACTTCTAACTTTTCTGTAAGAAAACCATTAATCATTTTGTACATTTATTCCTGATGCATTCAGTGCTTAGAGTAATTACTTTAGTTTTAGTATCCAAAAGGTACAAGGTATTTAGGACTGTAAAAGTTTAAAAAGAATTTCATAACATTTATTATAAACTCTCCACTGTTTACTCATAATTATTGATCGGTTTCAACAAAAATGGCATAAAATTGGTAGCAGAATTCCTAGTAATCAGTCTGGAATTATTTAGATAAATATTGTGCATAGTGTATATGAGGTATCAGCAATTCTAAAAATCTATTTTTCAGCATTTTTTGTCACTCCTTTTTGATTCTTTGGTTTGTGTTTAAAATAAATTATCGTCTATTTGGCAAACTATTGCATTTACCTCCAAAACTATTAGATTATCTTTAAAATGTCTCATGCAAGCTAGACGAATGTCATAATAAAAGTCTATTAGAACCTTGTTATCAATTTCAATTTACTTTTTATTTTCACAATGACTCATTTCAGCTAGCGATTACCAATTCAACTGCAACCTTACTCTAATATCAAAACAATATTTTTCAAATATAGACCCTAATCTGATGTTTTTATACTTTAATTACCACTGCAGTATCTTTTCAAACCTTACCACGCCTCTATCTTTTTTTCTAGTGTATGGTTTTAATAAAATACAAGTATCGCAGATACAACATTTGTGTCGCTGCTTAAGGATACCAATTTGTCGGAAATATTTATTTAAATCCTTTTTATTAACTTTAATCAGTAGGCCGCACCCTCAAATTATATAAAATTGTTCTTTCATATAGTATTAAATAAAAATTTTAATTTATTTTATTAATATTTGGAGATTTTTTATTGAAAATTATTTTTCTTTTAATATTTTATTCAATGTTAAGATAATATAAATTTTAAAAATTTTATCATAAAAACCATATAGTAAATATTTAATTTAATGATTTAGTTATTTATGAAAACATTAGTTTAATAATTAAGGTAGCAATTTATTATTGCCGCATAAAATTACTTTGTATAAATCAGAACAAAAATATTTTTTATAAAAATAATAAAAGGAAATTAAAAGTATAGTATATAAATTAATTAAATTGCACTCTTTTAGTTATACAGAACTTCATGATTTAAATTTTAAGGCAAAATTTTAATATTATATATTGGAAAGACGTTCTAATTATAAATTTTTTGATTTATCAATAAATAATAATAAAATTTATCTAAAATGCAAAAAAAATTTACTATTAAGTATAACTTTTAGATTTATTAATTGCTTTCAATTCTAACAATAAGTAATTTAGCTCCATAATAAACAAATTTTATAAAACATTATAATTAAAATAGTATTTTATAATAATATCGATATTAGGATATTAATATTTTGTTTTTATCAGTTATTTATTTAATAAAAATTATTATAAAAAATATTAATATATAAATTATTTATTATAATGTATTATTGAAAATATTTCATTATTATTTTTAATCTTAAGAAGATATTTTTGATTAAAATGATTATATATTAATTAAAAAAAATAATATTATACGATAGTACCTCGACCTAAGAGATTAAAAGGTTCTATAACTCAGCTCTTTCCTTGATTATCTCCTATAAGGTTTGAATTATTCCAATTATAAATATCAGGAAAAATTAATTTGGTTAAAACTCTTTAAAATTCCTCCAAAATATTGATTTATATATAAAATGTCATGTTTTTTGTAAACAAACCTATTAATGTAGTTTAAATATTTATAAAAAGAATGAGAAAGGAAGAAAATAGACAATCAACAGTTAATTCTGTAAATACTAAATTATGGAGACTTTATCAGCTACGGTAACGAAGGCTACGTAGGATGATGGTGGCCATGGAGACGGTGGTAAACTTGAATTGCACCGTTACTTTATTGGATGGTACTGTAATTTTAGTTTACTATAAATTATTTGTGAACAACAGTAGGAGGTGAAGTGCTAATTAGCAGACAATTCAATTACTAGCAACTGTCGCGGTAAATTCTTAATCTTCAATCTTCTAAATTATTTTATCTCGTAGTTTGAACCTCAGCTCGTTTTTCTATCAAAAATTTGTTCCGAGTTCCATTTTATAGGTCAAAAATCATGTAGATGTAGCTGCTCGAAGATCTAGTTACTACTGTATTTAACTAATATTATTATTAAAAAATATCTAATTAATTTTTAATAGATTAAATTAAACTTTTTATTTAAATTTTAATTTTTAAAACTATTTTATTTAATAAAAAAAAATATTTATAACTTTAAATATTAAAAATTAAAATCTTATATTAATCTTGTAATTTTTCAGTATACTTTATATTCAAAATACATTTAAATACAATTAATTTAAAATTTAAGAAAAACATACAAATGAAATTTTTGTTATAATAATTATTATAAATTTTAAATAAATAAGTCAATAATATTAGTAATTCAAAATGATATAAAAATTTAAAAATTAATCATTTTTTTCTTGATTTTGTACAATAAAGAAAAATAAAAAAAAGTTAATTTATACTTTTAAAATTTTGTAACAAATCCAATATAAATAATCTTTAGATAATTTACTTACTCATTCAACTATAATTTAAATTTATAAAAAATTATATTTTTAAATATGGTATAAATGTGTGTATAATTTATATATATATATATATAAAAATTTTCTCAAAAAATTATATAGATGAGTGATGTTTATGATTATTTTTATAATATTTACTTCTTTCCAGATTATTATATATTCAAAATAATCTAAAACAAATATATTTAAAATTATGTAATAAGTTTGTAATTAAATATATATATATAAGTTTTTAATTTACTATTTAAAAAAATTTAAATTATAAATTATGTAAAAAAAAAGTTCGTACTTTATATTCAGGTAAAGTAATATAAATAAAAAAATAATTGTACCTTTATTTTATTATAGTAAATTTTGATCAGCTGAAGTAATATATTTTAGAAAGTTGCTAGCATTAAACCGTTTCTTTGAATTGTTTTGATATTAATTTATGTAAATTATACATATTGATATCATTTAATATTTTTTACCTAAAATCGATTGTTTTACTTTTATTTTTAAATTATTTATAGAAATAATTATATGATCATATAAGTAATAAAGATAACTTTTCTACATTAAAATTAAAATTTTTCTTTTTGATTTTGAAGAAAAAAAAATTGATGATTTATAAACCCTTATTCACACATTTTATCATATAAATCCAAATCTTTTAAATTGACATTATCTAAAATTTGTATTATTCATTTAGTTGTGAATAACGTTTATAATAATTTCAAAAAAAATTAATTTCAATCTGCAAATAAAAACTATTGAAATTTTGTTAGTTAAAGCATATATTATTTCGCAAAATGAGAATAATACGTTTTATGAAATTTATAGTTATCAGAAATTATGTAGTGATATATAAAGATAATCAATACCTATTATGAACACAAAGGACAACGAATTTAATTAGAAGGTCTAGTAGAATTCAATTACATACAAAAATTTAAATAAGGTATTTTGTTTGATTGTAAGAATTTATTATTTATTAAACTATCCTTAGTTATTTATAATTTTTGTTGAAAAAATTAGGTTGTTAGATGCCGGAAATAATAGCTTTTTAATAAAATAACACGATTTTACAAAAAAAATCAATTTTATTTAAAATCATTTTTAAAAATTTTAGTCATGGTTCGTATTTCAACGCTAAAAATAATTGATATAGAAGATATATACACCAGGAAAAAAATATTCCAACTATATTTTAAGAAAGCGTGTATTGATAATGTTTTATTTTCGGTATTTTCATCTTTGATTTTTTTAGCCAAAGCTTGTCTAAAACTGAACCAAATTTTATGTCCACTGTATTTTTGCAGCTTTTCTATCACCTATGCTAAATAAAAACAATATCTATGTACACAACTGATTGGTAGAGGCGATGCAAATATTTGTGTTCCATCCGCAAAAATTCTAATTTTTTTTGAAGCAAGTAATTAAAACCAATTTTTAAAATTATATATAAATATTTAACTGGTAATGATTTTATTGATATTGCCTACAAGTTAAGCATAGACAAAAAAATAACAAGTAGATAGGCGGAGATGGTATGTAAATTTATTTTCAATTTCATTGTTGTAAATGGTAATCGTATTGGAGATTTAAAAGATGGTGGAAAAAGAAAACTTATGGAAAGAAATGAAACTCTATTTTAAAAAGGGAAATACAATCGAGTACATATTTAAGATCAACAATGGTATTTTGGGATATAAAGTCGGTCTGGTAATTAAATTTTTTGTTCAGATATTAAATGCTAATACCAGCATCATGAAATCTGTAATTTCAGATCATTCTTTACCAGGTAGTATAGGAATAACAGATGAATGGCTCGCTTACACCACTGCGTAAACTTTTTCAATTGACAAAGCTCGTGAGAGAATAATTCCATTATTACATTTTGTAGATCCCAATAATAATATCGTTCATACACTAATCATCGAGGGTTTATGGTCGAGGGCGAAGTATTTTATTTATAGAAAAAAAGAATTTCTAAAGAGAGACATTCTGAATATCTATTTCAGTTTATTTGAAGTACCCCATTGAATAAAAGAAGCAAATTTAATACAGTGATTACAATGTTGAAATACATCTAAAAATAAATTTTTTCAATTAAAAAATAATTTTTTTAAAAGTATTACTTGTGTTAATTAAATTAATGTTTAAATATTTAAATTTTTTCAAAAAACTGTGTTATTTTACACATCTAGCCTATGTTTAAATTATTAGCTAAAATAAATACAAATCCTAAAATACCTTGTATTAAACTCGCAATATAGATATTATTTAACGAACCCTATTAGGTAGATTTTGAATTAAAACAAATAAAAGTTTTAATTTAATAAATATTTGTTATTATTCAATACAACAATAGTTTCATGTAACACTAAATTTGTAATAAAAATATTTCCCTAAACTGTAAATTTGAAAATCTTAATTTTTTCAATTTCCTTTACAAAAAAATGGTATAAAATATTTTTTGTGTTTAAAAATAATTAAGCAGATGATCAATCATGATTGAATCAATTGAAGAACATGAGTCATTTTATATTACTATATTTTTAAGATTAATATATTTAAAAAAATCAGATTTAGGTTCTAATAATTATTATGCTTTTTATTTTGAAAGATTAAAATTCAAATACCTAATACTAATATCGAATTGTAAAATAAAATAAATTTTTAAATATTTATAAAATTTAATAAAAATCAGGATGAACTTAATTTTTTTAAACTAAATTTAATCTTACATACGATAAATATTAAAAAGATTATATACATAATTATCAATTATCAATCAAAATATAATATTAAATTTTATTAATAGCAATCTATTACTGTATTTTAAATGATTTAAAAGAAAATTTAACTAAATTTGTATTCTTAAAATCCTATTTATTTTTTAGAATAATAATAATAAAAGAATTATAATTAATAAATATAGATTATAATATTACAATACATTTAAATAATTTCAATTTTAATTTTATGAATAAAAATAAGATATTATAATAGTTTATATTTAATAGGATAAAAGATTTTAATGGTCTCTATTTTAAAAAGATAATTAAAATTTAATATTTTTGATAAATCTTTAAGATAAAAAAATAAAATTATCAACTGATTTTAAATTTTTCAAAATGTTTATAAATTATTTAAATTGTATTTTCATATGTATGACTGTCATCGGTTATTTCAATTTATTTAATACTGAGCAAGTAAAATATAAAAAATTATTTAAGATAAAATTAGAAGATTATACGGCTTTTATTGAAAATAATGTTATAGTTAAAGGTTTTCTTGGAAATGAAAGATTTGAACGTATATCCAGCCATGCTGATTTAAAAATCCATTTATTAACAATAATAGATCAAGATAAGAATTATAAAATATCGGATATAGAATATATACCGTATAAAAATTCAATTAATATTTTAATATCAACAAATTTTTTTATCAAAGATGATTTTGTTAAAAATTTGGCACGACTTAATTACATGAATAAAGTCAATAATATTCTTTTTGATAGATATATTAACAGATATCCTAACAACCCAAAATTTAAGGTATCCTTTTTAAACAGATTACATCTGAATGATTTTTTATATGTATTGTTATCTCAATTTTATTTTGGAATAATAATGATTAATGTACAAGATGATATTACTTTTATTCAGATAACGCTAGAGGATTTAAATTTAAAACAAAATTTAATAACAGCTATTGAGTTACAATTAAAAAATTACGACATTATAATCAAAAGAATATATCTAAAGAATAATATATTAAAAAATGAAGATTTAAAAAAGCTAAAAATGAAATTACTGCAAGATGAAACCCGACAATCTACGATTCAGGTTCCAAAATTGAATGAATTTATTGATTTACTTAAGAAGCCAAATGAATTAATTCTCTTTTTGATATATAATAGATTTTATTTATTTATTGAAGAACTAAAAAAATGCAAAAATCTTGAGTCAAATGTTATTAACTATCTTGAAATAATTAATTTAAGTGAATTTGATATATTATTTGATTTAAAAGAAGGAGTATATGGGAAGAATCAAAATATTGAAGACGGTGAAGACGGTGAAGAAGTATATATTAAATCCCCAAACGGAATCATATATTTGAGAAATCAAAACAATTATATAATTTATAATACAAATTATGCTAATAAAATATTCTTATATAACTTCGGATATTTCGAATATCATGAATCACATATCGAAAATTTGACAGAAGATAAAATATATGAATGTTAAAATTATATTTTAGTATTTAATATTTTATTTTTGAACTTTTTTGTCTAAGTAAATTTTTAAATAATATTTCATAATGAAATATTTAATAAAACAATATAATTTTTACAGAAATTTAATATTTATTTTATATCATAATATTATTTAATATTCATATTATTATTTATAGTTTCAATAAAATTAATGAAAAAAATTTATTTTAAAAAATGGTCAGAGATAGATTAATATTGTTTTTTTTTTAGATTACAAACTATTTAAATAATTTATTTTATGAATAAAAAAAATATTAATTAAATTTAATAAATATTGTTAATTAAAATTAACAAAAATTGATTATTAAAACATTTTAATATTCATTAATAATACTATTTATATTAAATTCAAAATCCTTAAAAATTATATTTAACAATAAATTTTTTGTAATATTCTTTATTTTGAAATGGGGCATTAGCTATATTACTTTTTATTTTTAGAAATACATCCATAATGTTAGAAGACACAAATAATTACAGGAATAAATTGAAAATTTTTAGATATTTTAAAAGTAATTAATAAAAAAAAAAATTAATTATAAAATATTTTTTGGCTTAATATAATAATCAATTTTATAAATTTTAAAAGATAAAATAAAAATATTTCATTGTTAAATTATAAAAAAATTAATATAAATTGATCCATTTAATTTAATTAAATTTAAATATAAACTAAAAGGACTATTAATAATTCTAATTTACTAAAAAATTATATAAAATTTATTATTATTGTTAATTGATTAATATCAAATATAAGTTAATACTAAAAGAAAACATAAATTCTTTTACACTAATTGAAATTTATTTTGATAGATTAAATTTAAAATTATGATTTAATATTTTCAAAAATTAATTAAGAATATGATATTTTTAATATTTAATAAATTTGGCGCATTTAATTTTTGTATTTTAAAAATAACTTCTTTCTGAAATTTAACTTATATGAAATAAATGTAATATTTGAAATTAAAAAAATTTTGTTTTTTTAATTTTAATTGAAGAATTGTATTTTAATAGTTTAATAATATTTAAAATTTTCTAAAAATTATAAGTGAGGTTTTTAATTAATTTTTTTTTATCGTTAATTTTATTTTATTTCTAATATTTCATCAAAACAGAATCTATGTAAAATAAAAATTATATTTTGTTGGTTTCTTGAAATAATTAATTAATAAAATGTTTAATAAAGCAATGATAATATATTGTATTAAGAATTAATTAAATCTTTATAATTATATATATTTATATTTAAATTGTCATTAAAATATTTATTAATTATAATATCATCATTTGCTAAGAAAATGTAAAAACTTTAATGTGTATTAACCAAATAATTTTAAATTATTAATTTAGTATTTTTTAAAATTATAATAAAATGTAAATTAAAAAAGATAAATAGATATAACCGTTTTCAACATTAAGATTATGGAATTTGATTAAATAATTAATTTAGTAAATTTTATACATAGGAATGTTCAACACATATATTAGAATATAACATTTTTGTGGATTTCTTATCTTTACATGTTCCTTTAAATATACATTATTGTGCTCGTTTTTTATATACTTTTTAAAAAAAACTAATATATATTATCTTTTAATTGCTTATAATTTATTTGGTAAAAGTCGATAAGTAAATAGTATTTAATTATTTTAATTCTTATATTAATAGGAATTACGAATAGAACTATTTTTTTAAACAAATCGGTTACTCTTAAATAAAATAAAAATAGCAAATTTTATGTTTAAAAATTTTATAAATTTAATCTATTTTTTATCATATATTAATAATCAATATCATTTATAAATAATATTTTACAACTGACTATTAGGGCGCCCAAAATTTGCATTTATATTTCAAAAAATTAGAAAAAATTGCTAATATTGCGTAAATTACTTTTCACTGAACTTATTTCTCTTTTGACTCGTATTTAACAACTAGTGTATTGTCTTTCAATGCCTGTATATTATAGTAGGAACTGAAATAAATGATTATGTTTGATAAATTAAAATTTCAATAATCTCTTAGCATTCCTTTTAGCATTAAGAAGCTTATTTCAATGCATATACTTGTAGAAGGGCTGTTAAACATATTTAGGTAGTCTTCAGGGCTTATTCTTATGTTACTTTTTGCAGTGATTTGATAATAATCAGTATTTTCGAGATGTTCGAAGATAAAGCTCTTGATACCAGCAGGATCCTCTTTAAAATTAAATTTAAGAATATTCTAGTGGCCTGTTAAAATATTTAACTCTGAATTTTTAAGTTTATCTAATATGTAGATAAGAACTTTTATAGTAATATATTATTTTTATGATTTCAGAAAATAAACCATCCTCATTTATGGCTTTAATTACATTATCGGCGAGTAATCCAGAGCAATGTATTTTAGAAATCAATAATCGTAGTTTTTAAAGGTTTTTCGAGTAAAAATTAACAGATTTATACGAGCTACTCCATCTAGTAACAACTACCGATGGTATTGATACGATTTCTGCAAAAATCTTTTTATTCGTGTTATTTTTTACAGAAATAAATTTCATTGTAGATATTAATCTGTCGGTTTTATAAAAATGTAATCTGACTTTGTTGCAACAGTTGTGGACTAGTTAGGATAAGCATCCTATATGGAACATATTCACGTTTGTATTTTTAAAAAGGACATTAGTCTTCAACATATACCGAGCAGAATCAATCAAAAAAAGAATAACATTCTCTTTTTTAATTTCATATTCATTAAGTGTTAGAATAACTTGCTCAAAATCTATTGCACTGTTAATATTTGATTCTAAGTAAATTGTTTTTAACAAAATTTCTCTAATCTTCGTTCATAAAATCCCAGCCATGATATTAAAGAACTTGTTCCCTCTTATTTGCGATTCGTCCACCACTAAGTATTTTTTTATTAGCTAGTTGCTTTTTTACTCTTTGTGTAATTATTAAGAAATATTTCTGCTTAAAGAATGACCTCATTGTAATTTTAAAAAGGCAATTTAACCCTAAAACGCGAAAAAATCTTTCATATCTCGATTTCCGAGTTTTCTTAATGATAGTCACAGGAAATAAAAGCTTCTGTAAAAACATTTTCCACCATTTCACTTTTATGTGCTATCAGAAGTTTTTGCTGTGGGAATTTTCTTTTATTTGATTTAATTCTTTCCTATTCTGTCTTGTGAGTAGCTGATTTACGATCCGTATAGACCGTGAATTTTCTGTCCGACCTTCCTTCTTTTCTGCATATATTACATTTAAGATTTCTAGTTACTGATAGAATGAATTCTTCGTCGTATTTGACTAGGTATTAACTGCTCATCTTCTCTCTGATTTTAATTAGATCCATGGTTTTAAAATTTCTTTTTATTGCAATTATTGTAGCTTTTTCGTAAAATTGAATTTTATTGCAATTATTGCAAATTTTTCTAAACAAATGATTTTGGGCGCATTACTGATTATTAATACATATTAATAATTCTAGATGAACTTTATATAATTAGTTCAAACTTTTTTTATAATATTTGAAGATATTTATAGTAAATAAATAAATCAACTATTTATTTAAGTTGTTAGAAGTATTTAATAATTTAATATATTCAATATAGCATAATTTTCATAACAGAAATAAATTTATATCCTTAATAATTAAATAAATCAGATATTTCTCAATAAACAATAATTTCAAATTAATTAATGTTTGATCTCGAAAATAATTATTGGAAAAATCTTCATTATTAAAAAAAATGACTAATAAATAACAAATAAGATAATCAAAAATTTAAGCTTAGAGGTTATTTATGATATTAATATACAATAAAAAAGAATTTTAAAAATTACTCTAAATTATAATTTTTAATAATTATTTTTATTTAAAATAAAAAAAAAAATTTTATTATAATTATTAAAGAATTCTTTAATATTTCGTAATTTAATTAATAAACTATTATATTTATAGCTAATAAAAACAACTTATTATAGAAAAAGCTATTTAACTAGCAAAGACTGGTAAAAATAGAACCATTATTTAAAAATAATAAAATAAATAAAAATTAGTTTATTCTAAAATTAACAAAATATCTTTTATTAGAGTTATAAAATGAGTTTTTTTACTACTCTTTAAAACACACTATTTAATAAATATAAGTATTAAAAAATTTTTATGATGTTGTTTTTCAAAAAATATATTTTTAGAAAGATCTAAATTTAATACTTAATTAGGGTTAATTTATTCTATATATACAATCTATATTAATTACTTGAGATGATATATAATTTATAATCTGCTTATTAATATTAATTATTGAAAATACACAAATATTCAATAAATTAATAAAAATAAGTTTAAATTGTAATGATAAATATTCCAAAATATTTTATTCTTTTTAATAAAAATAATAATGATTCAAAATTTTTCAATAATTAGCTATAGTGATTCCTGTATTTTAATATTGGGTATTCTAAATATTTAGATCCAGAAAAGTAGTTAATATATTCTAAATTATTTTATTTTATTTAGAATATAGTTTAATGTATCATTTAGTTAAAAAAAATATTAATAAGCAACTCCGATAATAAATTTTATTTAATAATTATCATTAATATTTTAAAATTGAATAATTATTGAAATAATTTTTATATCTATTAGTATATATGATTCTTGAAATTTTATATTCATGAAGCTAAATATAATATTGTATATATTAGGTTGTTCGTAAATTAATTTTATTTTTCGCAAAAGAGCGTTTTTATGTATTTTATCAAAACAACTTCTAACTGAAAGCTATAAATCAAATATGTTCTGAGAGTTCATATATAAATGCTTAAGTATGAAAATTCAAATTAATTTAGCTAAATAATTTTTCAAAATGGTTTTTAATATATGTAAAAGAAAATGCAGCATTTTTAACAAATCTTACTTTATTACTACAGAAAATGTCCAAATGATGTTCAAGCTTGATAAGAATTAACAGATGTGTACGGGATAGGTGTGTTGAGCATACACCAGCGCCAAAATAGATTCGCTAAATTTTGATATGGCAATTTTAATGTTGTGTATGTTTCATGATCGGGAAACCTCAGTGAAGAGTATAAAGACACGTAAAAGGTATTAGTCATTGCGAACCAATAAATCACAACACGCTAGATAGCATTTCAAATAAATTAATCTAATTGAACCCTTAACAGCACTTTTAAGCCCTAGGACTATCTTCGAAGCTTGATGTATAGGTTTTAAATGGTTTAACATAGAGTAATCAATCTTGTAGGTTTGATGTCTGCCATTCACTGTTCAAACCTAAAATAAGTGATCTTTTTTGAAATCGCATCATTACTACGGCCTAAAAATGAGTTGTTTAAAATAAGATCAAACGCAAGAGTTAATGCTGAAAAAAAAATTGAATTGGCTTATAGCTTTTTTAAATCAAATATCAAGCAGAAAAAGTTATTGATGTCTGTTTAGTAAGATTTCCAGGAATTCTTTTATTTAGATTTTAATGAATAACAAAACGATTTATTAGTATGTCTGCTTTTATCATCTTATTAAACTGAATGATGTACTTCAACAGAAAAGGCCAGAACTAATCAATACGAAAGGTTAAGTTTTTCACCACGAAAAGGTGATACTTTGTACAGGTTTGTTAATTAGACAAAAGGTATCCCAGCTTAAATGGCAACCAATTTAAACTAGCAATCTTATCAAGAGCTTAATACATCCGAATTTCATGTTTTCAGCTTACTGCATTATTTTTTATGGTAAAATTATAACCTTTTAATAAGCAGATCTAAAATTAACTTAATAAATTTTCTGCCAGCAAGAACAAAAATATTATGAGTGTGCAATTTAGCTATGCTCTGTAAAATGCCAAATAGTGTTGCACAAGAACTCCAAAAATTTATTGTAAGTAAGAATATTTAGTGAGTATATGAAAACTGTCTTTAATTTTAACCAAAAAATCTAATTACTTTCTGAACAAGCTTATAGATGAAATATTTTCTAAATTTAAAAATAAAATTTATAATCAGGAGATTTTCTCTTAGTTGTTGTATTTATTAATAAAATGGTTGATTCAAAGGGCTGTGGATTTCAAATCATATTAGCTTTTATATAATAATATTAAGTGTAATAATGGTTGCTTTTGCTTTCTATTCTACGGTGGAAATAAAGGTCTTTATTTTTATAATAATTTTATTTCTTAGGAGAGAATTTTTATATTGATGAAATAGAAATGTTTATTAATAATAATATTTTTATTTTTATAAATTTTTATCAAAATCAGCCAGTATTTTTAAGTTATTCTTTCTTGTTTATAATATTAATATATAATATCTATTGTGAAATATAAACTAATATAGATGAACATCATTAAATGAATGAAAACAAATATACTAAATTACAAAAATATTTTTATAATAGATGTGATAGTATTTTTGAAGAGTGTATATATTGATTAAAAACAGACTTTAAATTAACATAGAAAAGATGTTTCAATTTAAAAAATTTAGATTTTAGAAGTGAAATATATATTAAACAGCATAGGTATTTTGTTTTTTTTTTTGATATTTTGTGACTTCTTTGTCTTTAATATTTGGCAATTTACTAATATCATTAAGTGCTCTCTAAGGTGTTGTTCAAGTTGACGAAATATGTTTAGGCATAAACCTAAACATTATCGTTGATACTCAATTGAATATGAAATTTGGCTTGTTGTTATCGCATATACTAACTTTGAATCTTCTAAAATTAAGTTGAAAATTGTTGAAAATTATTTATCAGCAATATTCATACCAATAATTCAGGAATTATGTGGTAGCGCATTAAAATAATTTAGGTAATTAGGGCGTGCTCGCAAAAATAATAAAAAAATGATATATATTCGTCGAACAGTCAATCATTAATAATTTTTTGTTGAAATAATAACCTCAGTACATACCCAAAAATATTAAAAATGAGAAATATAATACATGGTCAAAAACTTCATATTTATATTTAGGAATGGATATGCTAAAACAATTTTTTTACAATATAATTTTCTTGAACTTCTAAAATTAATCAAACTTTAATTTTTACTATTTCTTAATTTATTTTTTCCTTTTTTATTATTGATATTTAAAAAATCTGTCAACCTAACCCCATTTAAAACATAATATGATTGCTTGGGCATAAAATGAAATAGCTTATAATACTCTACTAGTAATTATGGTAATTTAATAGGAAATATATATTATTATAAATCTATTTAATAATTTTACAATTGTATTTATTTTGCTAATATAAATTGATATGTAAATTTAGTTAAGTTTGTTGTAAAAAAAATTTAAAAAAAAATATGTATTTTGTATTAAATAACACTTAATTAACAACTTATTGAGGATTTCTTTGTAAATTTTTAAAGCTAAATTTTATCAGTAAATTATTTAATTTAGATCACTGTGAAGTTAAATAACCAAATATATAGTAATTATTTTTAATTTTTTTATATAATTAAAATAACTTTGTTAGTTTTTAGAATTTATTATAAATTTTTTAAAAAATTTTATTATAATATAATTAAAAATAAGTTAATCTATTTCAATTACTATAAAAATTAAAATGTAATTGTTGACATATATTTATGTAATTTTTAAATTATCGTGATTTATTTAAAATAACATTCACATTATTGGTTTTAAAAGTAGAATTATTTTAAATATAATAAAAATATTCCCTTCAGAATTAAAATTTACCAGATATCAATAACAGAATTAAAATTTACTTTAAAATTTTTAAAAGATTTAAATTAGAAATTATTTAATAAATAATTAACTTCTTGAAAATCTTTGAAGCAAACAAAATGCGCATCAGAATAATATATATCAATATCAATTTTACCATTTTGAAGTGTTTTACATTTTAAAATAAGATTTTTCTTAGTAAGTAAATTTTAATCATAAGAAAAACCATATGTTAAATTATGATTATTAATTGTATCAAAAATATTAATTTCCTAAAATAGTATACTATATAATTTATTTTAAGGATATTTATTATAATAATAAATGAACTTTTAATTAATTGACATTAATTAATAATCATTTCGTTTTTATGAATAAATTTACATTCATATTAAGGTATTGAATACATATAAAAATTTATTATTTTTCCTGGAAAATAATAATTACTTAGTACTTAAATTATTAGCATAAAAATGTTATTTTTCTTTTTTTACATCTAATTCTATTATTTTAATATTAGATATAAATTTTTTATAGATTTTTAAAATATTAAACTAAATTATTTTTAAATATTTATATATAATTTTTATTATAATTTATTCAATAAAAATATAAAAAATAACGAACGATAATAATAATATAATTAAATTTTTTTACTAAATAATTATATGTATGTTTTGTAGTATAAAAAAATGAAAATTGTTATGGATTAATATATTCAATTTTGTAAGACCCTTAATCCCTGCTGGGAAATAAGGTACGTATTTGGCGGAAAAGAAAAAATAATAAGTTATTAAATATATTTTACGTTTTAAATGAAAATAATTAAGTCGACAAGAAGAAAGAAACTTCTGATAACAAAAGACTTTATGTATAATTTTTAAAGCAAAAATAAAAAATAATTAATGTTGGAACTGTAATCAGACAGAGTGCGTAGGAACGATTAATTGATCAAGAAGACAAATTTGTATTCAATAGAAAATTAAACAGTCATGAGATGGATACAAAGGAGCATTACATTATACAAAAAAATGGACGTTAATAAAAAGCATAAGAAACAAAAGAGTCCTGTAAAGATGCATTTCCAAATTTGAGCACAGAAGGTTTGGATAATGAAAGTTATGTACTAGGTAAATATGAAAGTATTTGAGACTCATACAAAGGAACGAGGACGAAAAAATACTTGAACTAAATAAATGAATACTTTGATTTCCCTTAATCCTTCATGAACACAACAAGCCACAAAAGATTTTTGCATCTTGACAGTGGGTTTTACAATTAATAAATAATCTTAATTTTTACAATTGAATAAAACATAAAAATTTAAACTATTCTGATGTTTGGTTATAAGATTAAAAATTGATCTCTACTTCAAATGATTTATAGCAGCTTTTAACATAACATTGTGTTTTTTTCAAAACAACGATTCCAATTTTGAATGTATTAATAAAACCATACGATCAAATTTTCGTAAAATTAATTATTTTAGTATCTAAGAGAATATTTACAGTAGTAAACGTTACATTATAGAATGCAATTTCGATATATGAGCTAATAATGCATTTTTAAAAAATATTTTTTAAGCACAATATTGCGCCGAAGCAACTTGCATTTTTTGAAGATAACATCGTTTACTATACAAAAAAACAACCTAGCAACAGCATATAAATTATACCCGTCAGATAAAAATCTTTGAGTTATTAATTATTTTTACTATAGATTTAAATATCCATAATTCGCGACATCTTTATCGTAATACATAAACTAATTGACCACATACCATATTTTTACAGAATATAATTATTTTTTTATTATTTCAAAACTTAATAATTGGACACAGAATTTGCGCCTATAACGTGAAATAAAACAATTTGGTCTGTGTATCAGAGAGCGTTGCTAAATGTGTCCACAATAACTAACAGTAGCGATGCTTGGCACAGAATCCTGATTTTTATGTGCATCAATGCATACCAAAGTCTTTTCAAATGCATCGAATTCATTCAAATAGAAGAATAATTTCAAAAATTTCAAAACTGAAAATGGGTATCAACAAGATTAGTACCAAGAACACTCAACAGCATCTTTATGAAATATTTATAAATTCTAAACAGGTATTTCTCGGTTTCCCTCACCCCTGCATGTATCAAAATACTATAATAAAAAGAAATTTAATTTATGTATTATTAAATGTTGTTATATTTTGAAAAACAATATCTAATACAATTAAAATTAAATTATAACCAAGTAAAGTAAAAAACTAACTATTTATTAAAGAACATATAATAATTTGATATTGTTAACAAAATTTTCGTAGAATTTTCCGAATTTTTCAATCCAAATTTAAGGAATTATGTGACTTTGAAGATAGACCTGTGTGTACCATATCGTTCCGTACAATTTTTTTTGATTTTCTGACACACGCTCTCAACATAATTTAGTGTAGAATTGTTTTCATTTTTTACAAATTTTCATATACTATGATTACAGCTGAGTTGTCCGTAACCAAGCTTGATAAGACAATCATAAACAAAGGCGCCATCCGAATAAATCATTGAACCAACATAGAAAAAAAGTTTGTATTAGCATAATAATTGTTTAACCTTGTCTAATAGGTATGAAATTCGCTACAAATTCTTCAGACAAATTCTTCAGACAAAAACTTCTCGCATTGCTAGACACCATCACTTACTGAAATATTTTCCTCTGTTATGTTTTTCAGCGTAATAAAACATCCTCGTCAACTTCAACAATACTTCCTGGACCACCTAGTATTTTAGGACATATTTCAAATTAGTTTCCGCATATTTATCTGCAATCGGACAACAAATTCATGATTTTTTAATCACAAGCAAATCTGGGTTTTGCGTTGTAGGGATGCTAAGTAAATTTTATTTTGTGAAAAGTAAAACATAATTGTTAATATTTATACAATACTCAGATGAGATCCTTCAAAACAGTTTCCCTTTCTGATTGAAACTTCCTTGCAACAGTTGTAACGTATGCATCGAAAATAATATCCGCAGGTCTTTTGAGTTTTTCTGAACGCAATGAACACGCAATTCCTCCCAACATAATAACTTGGGATGGATGAGTCAAACTTTTACGGAATAATCTATTGCTAGCTCTTCATTTTCTAAGCATTTAATATTATTATAATGATTCATTCTTAATTTTAAAAGATTAAGGAAATCTTTAAGATAAGAAATTTTTTATAGTATTTTGATACAGGAGGGAAACCGAGAAGTACCGAACATTAATCTATTGTAGAGTATTTGGATGATTTTGTCAATAATTTGAAATTTGATAATTATGATTAAAAATAAGGTATATTTTTTATTTGTTAAATTTTGCCTTAAAATGTCGGAAAATTTTCGGATGGAAAAAGAGCGATTAATTAACCTGTATGAAATTTCCAGTTAGTTTTTATGTAAATTTAAATGCTGGTTACAAAATATCTTATTATGAATTTATTTCTATCAATTCTTAAGCTCTTGTAGAAATTTCATCTATTTCGTTTTGATCTTCATCGTTTTAAGTAGAAAAATCCTCACTTTTTGTAGACTCACATGCGGTGGTGCAAATGTTTTCATAGTCTTCCTCACTCAACATTGAAGAACAAAAAAAACTCAAATTTAAAAAAAAAACACAAAGTACTATATAAAAGGTCACTATTCACCCAAATAAACTACGATTACTATGTAAAAATAACTAAAAGCTACAGTTTTAATGAAATGAAGAGCAAATAAATTATAAAATAAATTAAATATTTGAACAGGAAAATAAATATAACAAAATACGAGTATTCAAGTATAAACGTTAAATAAAAAATATTATGGTTAAATAAAATTTACAAAACAAATATAAAGTAATAATATTGTTATAAAAACGTGTAACTTTCATAAAGAACAACTAACTAAGAAAGTAATTTATGTTAGAAAAATGAAAAATATAAATAAGGTGTCTTCGTAGAGCCATCTCGTGAACTAAATGAGACGTTTCACTTTACAGTGATTAGAATGATAATGCTTATCTTGGACGCTATATAGCTAGAGTATATAAATATATTAGTAGAAGGTAAGTGATACTGGTGCTTGGATTTAGGGGTTAATATAGTAAATATTGTGTTAGCTTAGTATTGGTAGGAATATTAATAAAAGTTGAATAAAATTTGTAATTGCTATTAGCAATCTGATAAAACTTTGAGTATATTTGTTTAGAGAGACAATTTTTATGAGTAATATTGAAAGTAGGTTATGAGAAAGTTATTAACATGAGTATTTGATTACCCATAAAAATTTTCTCAAAACTTAAATGCAATAAAAGTTTATCTGGTCAGTTGCTTAATTTTATGTCTTGACAAGATACTGGATCCATGATCTTAGTTACAGAAATTACATTTGATTCTTGTCAGCAAATTGTTTGTTTAAAACCCTGTATGAAAAATTGTTTTGAATTAGAAATGGGTAATTGAGCCATATAAAGTTTTGATAACGATTTGCAAGTTAGTTTATTTAATGTTGAAAAGAGATGAAATATTTTTCAAAAAGAAAATGGAATAAATAATTTAATCAAGAATTTGGTACCTGAATATAATGAATTAAGTATTATTAAGCAGGCCTAGTTATTAAGTCACTTAAACAACTCAATGTTTGATATTTCTAGTCTTCATTTGATTATTAAAAATTATGTTCCGGACTTTTGTAATGTTGCAGAAATACTTGTAATTAACTATTTACTACATTCAAACTACAATATCTACCAACTAGAAATGCTTTCTAAATTCAAATTTCTTGAAATTCATCTAAATTTTAACAAATTACTTTTGTCTGATAAGGAATATTTTAAACAATTTAATTCATTAAAATAGGCTTAATAAAAAGCTTATTGTAGTCTGAATATTTTACATATGATTCAAAAACAAAGGATTTTTTACTATCAAGCTGTGGCAAATATTTATTATAGTTTAAGAAAGATGACAATATACAATCATGGCAAATAATTTATTGGAATACTTATAATGTTTTCACTTAGTATTAGTATATATTATTGGAGTTTTGATATTATTTGAGTGTATATTTAAAGTTTATGTATTTACCAATTTAAATATAATGAAATGAAAAATAAATAATTTTTTTAGTAATTTTTATAATATTATATGGTCTAGTATACATATGCTCTTGAATTATTTATATACTTTAAATTCTTGATTCTGTTATAAAATGCTAAGAAAGCAAAAAAAAATCATAATAATAAATACATAGAAATTAAAGTATTTTATATAAAGCTAAATTTTATTTATTAAAATAAAAAGAAAACTTAAAAGTATAAATCTTTATTTCTGTAAGTTATTTATTTTTTGAAAAATTTCATTTTTAATTAAACTTTGATCTTATAGTATTGAAATCAGAAATAAATTTTTTAACAATATATAAAAAATGTCCAATAATTCTTTTTTTAATTATAATATATTATATTTTGGCATATTTTTTTATACCCATTTTGAATTGAGTTTATCATGGAATATATTAAAAATACCAAAGATAAGTAAAATATATTTTTAATTAGGGGACGACTAGATTCATAATTATATGCATTAAGCATATTAAAGTAAAAAAATCTAATTAATAATGACAATTAGATCAAACTAATCTAAAATATATCCAAATAAATTATTTTTATTATAAAAAAAGTTTATAAGTAAACTTTAAATGAATAAATAAAGTTTCATTTAATATAAATTAAAATTAAACTGATTATTATGATTTTATTATAATTTTTTTAATAATTTCATCAAAAAAACTCGCAAGATCTAAATTAAATTTAGAAACTATATTTTTGTTGAATTATTATATAAATATTATTATATATTTTATTTCCAAATTATTTCAAAGTCATGGATTTTACTTCTGTTTATAATAAAGAACATACTTTTGAAGATTTTTGAATTAATTTATCCTTAATTTTTTTGAATTTATTAGAAAATACATTTTTTGTGATTAAGATTTTTTAAATGTTATGCCTTATATAGATAATGCTATATTATAGTTTATTCTTCTTTTATATTAATTTTATAATTAATATTTGATCTCATTCTCTAATATGAAACAATAGCTTAAATAATTTAAGTTTAGAATCTATAAATATCAAATGAAATATTTAGTCATTGTTTCTAATTTTAAATATTCATAATAATTTTTCTCAATTTTATTAATTTATATCTCTATACATATTTTAACATTATTAGTGTATGCAACAATTAATAAACTTTAAATATCAACATGATGTATTTTTGAACGAGTATTGACCATTTAATTTAATAAATATAAATCTTACTAAACTGCAACTTTTACAGAAATCTGTTATATTTAGTATTACATAAAAATTGAAAGTATTTTTTTTTTGATTTATAAGAATAATTTGTTAACTGAAAAAAATATTATTAATAAAATTTTGGGCTATACAAATCAAAACTATAAAATCTTAATATATTTATCAAAGTTTTATAGATGATTAATATCTTGACTGCAATTAGAAAATAACTGCATAATTTATTAAACTACACTATTTAAAAAATGATGTAAAATGAAAAAGATCTGCACATCATTATATATAGTGCTTGATTTTTATTAAGCCTAATATAATACATAGACAGTATTCTAATTTAGATAATTTTGTTAATTTAGATTAGAATTTTAATTTTTTATAGCAATTAATATTCGCGATTTGATTTATAATTTTTCTAAAAGTATTTTACTTCTCTAAATAATAGAGATTCCATACCTTAAATAATTGTTAATAGAATTAATCAAAACATAAGTTATCTTTATTTAAAATTTTATTATTTCAGCGTTTGTTTGTTAAATTTTTATTTTATATTTAGACAACATATACACTCTTTTCAAAAAATTTATTCTAATTTTTATTATCTTTAATTATCTCAAGATATAGTATTATCATATAAGAGTTTTTGTTTAAATTATTATTTGCAATAAATTATAAGCCAAAAGGAACGGCATAACTGATATTTAATTAAAATTCAATTATAATAAACAAAAAAAATCAAAGTCATTCTTATGGATTTATTCAAAAATATTTTATACTATATTATTACTTATTCCTGAAAACTATTCATGTTATATATATATATTAAATACCAGAAAAATTTGTTACTGGTTTATTAAATATAATCTAGTAAACTAATAAACATTATATTTAAATTCTATAAGATCTTCTTTAAATTAATTGGATTATTGCATTTTCCTTAAGAATAAATCTTCCATATGAATTTACATAGATGGTAGTTGGTTCATCTTTATTAAATTTAATTGTTACAAATTCATCAAGTTAATAACGACTCTATTAATATAATCAAAATAATCTCTAACTTTTATATTGATTATTACATAAAATCCCAGAATTATATAAACTTAGATATACAAATCATCAATAGCTGGCGTAATTTGAATTTCTATTTATTTTGTTATTTAATTCTTTGCAATCTATAACCTTAAAAAAATTAATATTTTTTTTTAACAACTTTCATTAAATCAACATTTTCAAAGTAATAAAAATTTTAAATATTAATTAAAAATTCTTCATTTTCTTTGTTAATTAATTTACATTCTATAGTCGTATATAATGTGAGCAAGGCTAGTTTTTGATTTTTTACATGTATACAATTTTTAGGTAAATAAACTTTCAAAATAGGTCATACTCTTTTATGAAGTATAAAATGATTTTTTCAAGATTTTTAGTTTCATCTTTAGGATAATAAAAATGTTGCATAGAATTCAGCAGTTGAAATTGTTTATAAAAAAACAGGAAAACACCTATTAATTAGAAATATCATTTCTAATATCCTTATTATTAAACTTGACTTTGGATATAAAGTTTAATTAAAGGAAAAAATGAGTCAAGTAATTTTATTTAAATATGCTAATTTGGCTAAGAATAAATTTAAACTTGATTGAGAAATTAATCTTGATTTCTGTAATTCTAATATTTCTTAAGGCACTGTAACAAGTTTGGTTTCATTAAAATATAAATATGTTTAGTTGATAGTAACAATTTCTAAATTATTAATAATTAGTTTCATATCCTTATTATAATTAAATTCTCCAAATCTTTTTCCATAGTAAAATTCGAATATAATGCTTGTTTCTTTTATCCGTTTGCCTACTTGGTCCTTTGGTATGTATATTTGTTATTAAATTATGCTTTTACTGAAGTGAAAACAAAAAAAACTATTTATAGCATAAAAAAAATCATTTTTCAAGATTATAAAGATAAGCATAAAATAGCTAATTGGTCAAATGTAGGTGTTAAAAAAATTGCATTAATTATGAAATATTAATAAAAAATACTTAAATATAGCTTATTTATATGATTTTTCATTTAAATAACCTATTTTCTCATTAATTTTTATAAATATTAGATAACTGAAATTTTCAATGGTTTTAAAAGAGCTCCTTAATAGTTTTAGAATTTAAAAATACAATATAATGTTTCTTTTATCTAAATAATTACTCTATTCAATTCACCTGAAGAGTGTATGGTAATATAATCAGGATTTTATAAGAATTGGAGTTCAGAAAATCTTTACGATATTGTTTTTATAAATCTTGCCGTTAAGCATAATAATTCCAGCCTTGAATATTTATTTTTTTCTCAAAACTCTAAATAATTTACTTTCAAAGCTTCAAAGAATGCTTAATTGTATGGTAATTCGCTAATCTTAATAATTTTTATTCCTGTTTTCATTATCTCCAAAAAAATTGATGAATTCTTTGTTCTGATTACTAGATCTTGTTTCTTTAGAGAAAATCCAAAAATACTTCTACCTAAATTCATTTTTTACTGCAACTTATTCTGAAATCGTCAATATAAATCAATGCATTTTCATCTTGCAAATTTAAGTAATTGCAATATTGTTATTTAAACTTGATAGTCTTTAGGTTATTTCTTGTTTCTGACTCTAATGAAACAAATTTAAGTAGATTATTCTTTTAATCCAAGGATTTATTATTAGTTCATTTATTTTTTTAATAATCTATAAATCATTTTATTTGCTTTATTTTATTCCATCCAAAGCTATACAATGATTATCTGAAATAAGATTTTTAAAATTTCTTTAATTTCTTTTGTAACTTTTTTTTAGTTGAAATCTTTTCATTATCGGCATTTCGACTCATCCGGTATTTTTCAAAAAAGATTTTTCCTGAGCCCACCGTGTTTTCATAAAGTTCAAACATATGAGAAATCATTCATTTTTCTTTTTCCAAATTATTTTTTTAATGATTGATCCTATAACATTTTGTTACAGTTGTTTCTGGTTTATAAACATGTATGTTATAAACTTTGTTTATATACAATCTTAGCAAATTGTTAAATTAAACTGGAAAAAGCTTAACTTGAATTGCAAAAACCTATAATTTAATATCAAAAAGATTCAATTAAATGCTGAACCATGTAATTAGAACTTTTAAATGATTAAAAATTTTAAAAGTTTATAGTGCGTAGAAATAATAAAAATCACGGAAATGGACATGTAAAAATCTTTTTCACACAATATTTTGAATTTTCTGAAATAGAAATACAATATATTTATTATTTCAAAATTTACAGCTTGAGTCTTTAAAATACTAAGATTATTTTTTTTTAGTTACACAAGGTAAACCTTGGATAAATCAAGCAAAATTGTGGAAAACTAACTATTCGAAGATTTATATGCCTTGATGCAATTCCAATATAATGTTTATAATCTTATTATGACTCTATCGAAAACAAGCAAACATTTTGGATTAAATAATAGAGCGTTAAATTCCGTTCCCTAGAAATTACGTTCAAAATAAATAACCTCATTTGAGTACGCAACTGAATTATCTTATGTTCTAATTATATTTTTATTAAAACTATTTGCCTTTCGAATTAAAGAACTATTTTTATAGGCAATGTTCAAACATAATTTAAATATATGTTTGATATTTAAATTATTTATGTAATCTCAAGCAAACCCTAACATACTGATTTTAAGACATATACATTGTATATAATGTAATAAACAGAAATATAATAAAATATTTTGAATTAATAGGGAATACAGAGTTTATTTATATATTTCCAAATTTAATAATAGCGATTTCTGGTATAAATATTAAATGGCTATTATAGCAATTCGTTCCAATATGAAGATCTTTCTGTTTTTTTAGTAATAAAATAAAAATAAAAGGCATGGTTTTGCCAAATATTTATGCATGAATGATTAGATTGTTATGGAATTGTGATGGATATCAATGAAAGTTGCTTTTAAAACAACTACTTTGTTCTCTTTCATATAAGTAAGGAAATCATAGGAAGAAAAATTTATCAATCTTATATCAGATTTTCCTGTATAGTCAAACGACAAAAAAAAAGTTTTCAGTATATAGTAGATTGAAGAGCAAAATATATATAATTATTTTTACTTCTATTATCATCTCTCCGAGATTTAGTAGAATTTTCGTATAATCATAAATATTCACGAACAAAGTCAAGTTTGTAAAAAAGATTGCTGTTACATAGAAGAAATTTTCTCAGAACAAATTCAACTAATATCATCAATTTTTTCTTTTTCATTTTTTAAGATTCTTTTTTATGCCAGTATATAAGATTTTTTAACTTTCTTGAAATTAAAAATGAGCGAGTTAATTTTTTTCTCTCATTACATATTATTTGTTAATTAATATAAAAGCTTCATATCCGCTATATAAACAACATATTTCGAAAAGGTGTTATTTTCTTTATCTTTTATGCATAGAAAAGTAGTTATTAAAGCTTCCACGCATCTTATGTGTGTAGTAAATATTGCATTAAAGTTCAAAAATTTTTTTTTTAAAATTAGCGACAGCTAAAAATAAATAAATTTTTTATATTGTTTAGACGTACTAAAATAAAATGATTATAATGTAATTTAATTTAAGAAAAAACTATATATAATTTTAAATTAATCATTTTAATTAAACTAAATAGACTTCAAACCAATTTTATTTAAAAAAAAATCTTTTATTAAATATTTTATTTTAATTAAAAAAAATAACCATAATCAATTATAAAAATTTAATAATTAAGAGTATTTTCAAATTTTTTTATATATTTTTGTATGAATAAAATAATAACTTATAAAATAAAAAAAAACAAAAAATTTTAGGAAGTCTTATATAAATGAAGATATAAAATCTCCCACTAATATATTTAAAGTATATTTCGTATTTCCTTAATAATTTATTTAAAAATATTTAATTAAAAATAAAAATTTCTTTTTTTTTTTATTAATTACTGTTTTATTTAGAAAATATTTATCACTAAGATTAGTATATATTTTTTCTAATGGCAATATTATAGCTAATTGTTAAACTAATTTCCTAGACTATATTAAAAAACTTCATTAAATATAATTTTACTAAGTTTATTATGATATCTGAACAGGAAGTTTACAGTTTATATTTAGATACTTACGCTTTTTTTTAGTCATTAATATCTGTTATTATTGTTAGTAATTTAAATAAAGATTATAAGACCTAATACATTTCACTTGAAACTATCAACTTAGTTGAATACAAATTATAAACACATTATTATTGATAGTCTCGTATAAGGAATTTGTAAAATTAATAGATATTTATTTATTGTAGAAGACTTATTATCTGAAAGTTAAGCACTATATTTTTAGAAAAGTGTATTGAATAGGTAAAAGTTTTGATATTTATGATATTTATTAATTTAAAAAAAACTATAGTATATTTTTTTCTCTTACTTTAAAATATTTAATCTTCAATCAAATTTGCTATTCTTCTAATTCTTTTTATGATCAAAATCTATAAATTCATCAGATTTTATTTACATTTTTTACAATGAATCATTAGCGTTATAACTTTTTTATAATACCTTGTCTGTTTTGTTTATTTGCTTATAAGTATTATCTTTATCTTATATTTACAAATAATTTCGATTTAAATAAAGATATATATTCACTTTGAATAAATTTAACAATCTTATAATCATGAAGGTATTTCTATTAAAAGCTAAATCTATGTAATTTATTAGAGAAAACAATTTTTTTATCGTATTCATCCATTTTTAATTTGTAATACAAATAAGAATTATCTTTGTATTCAACTAACAAAATTTCATGATTTTAAACCATGTAACGTGTGTTTTATGTGTCTGCTGCAAACAAATTCTTAGCCATGATTCAAAAAAAATAAAAATTCAAAGACATAAAAAAATTATGTTTATTATAATTTTATTCTACATTAAATAGTTTTTTTTTAAGTTTATTTTGATTATTGCTTAAGAAAACTTTAATATGTTATATAAATATTTTGATTCAATCAAATGATTTTTTTTTACTGAATTTTTATATAAATAAGTTATATTCTCTAGAATAAAATGGAGCTTTAGTTAAAACTGACAAAAATTTTTTTTATATCTTATTATTCCTGTAATAAAAGTGTAAATATTCATGATATGGGTAAACTACTGTATATAACTTGTACATATTTTTTTTTCTTTAAAATTTCTGAATTTTTCAAGCTATCATTAAAAAAAACTTTTATGACTTATTAATCTATTACTACATAAAATTCCATTCAATAATTAAATTTTTAAATTAAAGACCTTTTATGTTTCTTCATTACTTTCCAACCCATGTTGTTACTGGCAATGGCTTTTAATATATGCCTGTTTTGTCTGCATTGTTTAAAACCTTATCGTAGATACTTTTTTTAATTAATGTAAGCCAAACAAACAATAATATTCAATTTGTATTAGCTTCTGCATTCAGTTTAAGTTTATAACATAGTCTTTCAACTCATATCAACCATATTGTTTATTAAATAAAACAATTCAGGTTGACTTCTAAGAATTCAAAATATAAATGTTTCTTTCTAGCCAAAAACAAGATTTTATGATAGAAAAAAGTTTACTTAATATAAATCAAATTATTCTTTATTTATCTTAACAAATAGGTGCTTTCTCAAGCTCACTATCTTCAGAAGCCTTCTATGATTTTGATGCACAAAATTTAATATTAATTTTTTTTTTGAATTTAGAAGTAATTTTAAATTCTTTCTATATTTATCTTAACAGCTGATATTGTAGATTTCTACTTGTTACACTCGTGACAATCTTTTCCTGACCTTCTTAATGACCATGAAACATTTGAATGTTAATTGTGCTGTGAATTGTTATTTTTTTTTTAAATTTTTCATATATTAGTAGGGTTATTACATTGATTACCATAGGAACATGCTAAAGCTTGTTTAGTAATTAATATTTTTAATTAATACTTATTTTCTATCTTTTTTCAAATTTTTAAAATATTTATTTTATCCTTATCATAAAAATATTATATCATATAGTTTTAAACATATTAACTCTTCTTAATTTATTATTTTCAATTTTTATTTGTGATCTCACTTTTAAAAATTATTTTAAAATATAATTTTAAAAGTAATATTTTTATTAATGCAATTTCCAATATTCCGCTTTCCATTATTATTAATTATTTATCGTAGATACAAGTATTAGAATGTTTTCTATAATTACAAATTTCCTTAAATTTTATAAAAAATTTACAAAATAAAATTATAACAAAACTAAATAATAGTATCATATTAAATTAACTTTAAAGTACAAATCTTTATAATCAAAAAATTTATTAGTATCAATTGAATTTAATTTTTTATGTCCAAAAATTTAATTTGCAATAAAATAATAACTTGATGAATTATTAATTGTAGTGGTTTTAAGTGAAAATAATATTTGAATATGTAAAAAATGGATAATTATTACAAATTTTGATAAAAATTAGTTATTTTAAATTTAATACAATATAGAATTTTGATTTATGGATTTATTTAATTTTCTAAACAATTTTTTATAAAATTATTCAAATATGCAACTATTATATGAAAATTAGAAACATTTTATAGATATTAATATAATTATATGTGAAAAATAAATTTTGTGATTTTTATAAAAATGATCAAAAATTATTGTTTTAAATTAATTTATATACATTTCAATTTAAATCATCTTGAAGTGATTATTTTAATAAAATAAATATTTAAAAAATACAAGTGCTTTAAAGCAATATTTATTAAATATTTGTTTTTTTTATATTTAAAAATATATTTTTGGCGACATTATGTTTGGGAATCAATACAATTTATATTTATGAATAGTTCTTAAATCATATTAAAATATCTGTTTTATCTTATTGAATAAAATTTTAAGCTTTATAAAAATAAGTCTTATAGAAGTTTATAGAAAATTTATTATTCAAGTATTCTAATTCTTCCAAAACTTTATTTCCAATTATAAAGACATTATCTACTATATAAAAAGAATTACAATAAAATTATTCATGATATAAATTCGATTGAAGCCTTGATTAAAATATTTATATTTAATATAAAAAAAATACTCTGTTTATGGTAAAAACAGAGTATTATGATAAATTTTTAGTTGCTAAATATTTTATATTAATAATATTATAATGCTCTCATAAAAATTAAATAAATTTAATATTTATAATAAGCGATATAAAAGCCTAACATAATATAAAATTTTAATTATTTTTTTTACTATTAATTAGCATAATCTTAATTTAATTTAGCAAAAAAAAACATTTTAAAAGATTTAGTTTAGAAATATTCTTCTTTATGTAATTTTAATTATAAAATTTCCATTTTATAGCTATATTTTGACATTGTTTTATAATATATTGGTTAGTTATCAAAAAAATTATTATGAATGTATAAATAATTAGATTAAGCAAAATATAAATAGTTATTTTTACGAATTGAGAAACATCTGAAATTATAATCATGAAAGATTTATAATTAATTATAGAGCATACCTTTCATAATTTCAATCTTATTTTTTTATGATAATAAAAGTGAGTTTTGCACTCATTACTAATAATATTTTTTTATTACCTATATAATATAAATATAATTTTATAAGAAATTTTTATTCTTCACATGAAGAGCTTATGATTTTTAAAATTATGCTCAAATTATATATTTTGAAATATATTTTTAATTAAAAAATTGATATTTTTTAAGTATCACTATTTTATATATAGATATTTTATTAGAAATAAAGATTTTAATGAAATAAATAATTTTTTTTAGCTTTGATATAAATCAAATACCAAAAAATATTTTAATAAAAAAGTTTAAATTACAACTATTTAATTATTCATATAATTTATATGTATATATATTATGATTAAATAACATTTTGAATTTTACAAATCTAATTTTTCAAATTTATATATTATTTTTTTTTACTTAATAAGCTGGTGAAATTATCAAATTAATTTTATATTTATTATTGAAATAAAGGATTTTACAATTAGATTATTCAATGAATATTCGATAATAGTAATTACAAAAATCTATAATGTAACTATTTTAATTTGAACTTTAATGGAAAAAATGAATATACATACAAAATAATTAACAGCTATTTCATTAACCATTAGAAAAATCTAATTTGATTTCATATATAAATAAAATATTTTATGAATTGAATCATGAATTTGTTTTAAATTACGTTATGATATGTGTTTGGGAATTGAAGAAATATCAATTTTTATTTTATCAATTATTTATAAATTCAAAATAAATGATATTTGCATATCGAACTTCTCTTTTTCTAATTAATAATAATGGATTATCACAATAATTCAAATTATAATGATAATTTTTGTTATTCTTTTAAATTTTTGAGGTGTATATAAGAAATAAATGTTAAATTGTCTATTAATATAAACAAATTGTTGTCATAATTTAAAAGGTTTAAAATAAAATGTCTATTAGTTTTCTTAAGGAACACGACCTAAGCTTATGTTATAAATCAAAGACTTAAAAAAAATATTTATAAACTATCATTAAATTAAAAAATGATTTTTTTTCAAATTAATTAAGTCTATGATCCAGCTAAAGAAATTTGTTTAATATTGTTGATCATCCAATAAAAGATTACTGTTCATCATTTAAATTTAATAAATTGTATATTTTTTAATAATTTAATATTTTAATAAAATAATCTCTTCCACAAAAAATATAAACAAAATAATTTTTATTTGAATGATTAAATGGTTAAATATTTGTAAAGTTTTTTATAATGAAGATAAATTTAAATATATTTTTTGGTTAAAGCTGTAAATCGTAAAAGGAAAATTACAATTAAGAATATTTGGTACGTGAAGATTGAAAAATATCATAAAATTTCACAAAACTTTAAAATATAAAGAAATTTCAATAGCAATTTTTGAATTAACATCCTTTTTTTTATTTTTAAAATAATATCTTACATAAACTATCATAATAAAAAGTGATTAGAGGCCCTTGAATCGTATAACCAGATTGAAACAAGTAAAGAATAATCTTAAAAAGTTTAAAAGAAAATGGAAAAATATACTAAAAATCATAATTGAATAAGTACTTTCTCGCTTAAAATAAAACCAAAAGAATTTAATAAAATAATAAATGTCTTCAAAAATTATTTTAATTTTGAAATGAAATATTTTTAGCTTATTTTATAAGCAATTGAATATTTACCTTATAGCTTTAAATTTAAATTATGCTTATAGAAACTAAATTGATTAAAACATCAAAAATTAAATTGTGATGTTAATCCAAACTAATATAAAATTGAAATATACTTTTTTCAAAATTAATTAAAAAAAAATTTTATTAAATAAAATATCAAAATAAGTAGGTTAATTTAACGTTCTATTAGATATAACTACTTGATAATTTTATATTCTATGTAAACTTTTGAAAAAATTTAATCAAAATTTTTTTATTTTTTTTAATTTATTTTTTTTAATTTTTTTACAATTTATTTGTTTGCATATTTCTTATTTTACATCAATTACACTACAATTACTCTTGTTAATTTGAATTTATTTTAAAAGATTATTAAATTTATATTAAACCTTAATAAACTTACAATTCTATTCTCGTGTAATAAAATTTATTTATACTATATTCGTTTGCTACATATAATATTATTGTTTTTTGTCATTTCAACTATTATAATGAAAATTATCGTTCCATTAATATCTTTATAAATACATATTTTTTTATCATCAGTTTTAAAGCTTAAACTATATATTTATTTGCAAATCATAATTCAACCAGATGAGTCCCCTTATTTAATATTATAACTTCTTTTAAATCTTTAAAAAAGTTTCTTAAGTTAAAATATATAATTAATTTCTAGTTGAAAATAATTAATATAGGTATTACTTACAATGATATATAATCAAAATTTGAAAAAGTGTTATTCAAATTTAACAAAAATATTTAAACTTTTAGGAAAAGTATATAAAACTTAATGTTCTAAATTTAATTTAGTTCTAATGTTTGAAAAATTTTAAATTTTCTGTTAAAATTTACAGGTATATTTAAGGTAAAGATCGTCAATTTTTACAATAAAAAAAATTAAAGACCCAAGTATGGGTAAAAAACATAATGTAGTTAGAAAATTAGATATAGCTACATGAGTAACAAAATTTTGATCAAAAAGATAAATAAACGTAAAAAAAATTGTTGAAGCCATGATTAATAATTTATTTCCTTATTAAATTTTTGATCGGTAGAATTGACATAACTTTTCATAACCTTGTTATTTTTTTTTTCTCATGATTATTTATTAACTAAAAGGTTAAATTTTAAATGAATATACGTATTTATCAAATAATTAAATCTTTATGGTTACATACATATAATAATTTAGAATTTTTTATAAATTTATGTAGCCCTTATAAGTTTAGAGATTTCTTTTGATTACTTTAATAATTTTTTTTCCTACCGTTTTATATTAAAATTTGCTGATATTTGGATTCTAAATAATTTATAATCAATAAAAATTGCTATATTACATTTTAAGAAAAGACATGATATTGTATCTTAAAGGGAAATAAAACTTTTATTCTAAACAAAATGAATTTTTTTCTTTTATTAAATTTTTGTTGGAAGCACAGTATATTAGTCTTTATAAAAACTTAAATTAAAAAAAATCATTTCAATTTTTAAAAAGACATTTATAAAAAAAATAAAATCAGAAAAATGTCAAATTAATTATGTCCGAAAAAAATTACATAAATATATGGTAGATTATTGAACTAGCTCTAAAAGTTGCAAGGAAAAAATTTTATTTAAAAGGAGATTTTTGAGGATACGATATTTATATGAAATTAGGATTTTAGAAGATTGTAAATGTTCGTTCTGGCGAAATAATTATTATCCATTTAGAAGGTTTATCAAGCATAGATCTATTGTTTAGTTGAATATTATAAAAAATCAAATTTTCAATAAATTTTTATCCTCAATATGTACAAAATAAAAAAATCAAACAATTAAAAATATTAGTTGATTTAGCATCAATATCTCATTAATAATATTTATAATATAATTTGAGATATTAAAAGATTTAAATTTATTTAAAAAATTAAATTTTAAAGTGCATGATATACTCAAAAATATATTTATGAATTAAAATGGGCAATTTGAATTTGATACATTTTTAATGGGACAAAAATGATAAATTTTTATAAAAGTAAACAAAAATTAAATTACATTATAAGGAAATTTATAATATTAATTAAACATCTTAGATATAAAATAAAAATTTCAATGTATAAATGGATAGTCCTCTTAAGGAAATAATGTTTTTTATGCTAAATAAACTTACAAATAAAAAATATCGTTAAATATCAACAATCTTTGTTGAATATGTTTAAAACAGGTATAAAATAATGTATTTCAAAGAAAAAAAATTAGTTTTTATAAAAATAAAAAAAATTGAATGACATAAGGAAATTTATAATATGAATTGAACATCTAAAATATATAAAATAAAAATTTTAAATGTATAAATGTATAGTCCTGGTAAGGAAATTATGTTTTTAATGCTAAATAAACTTAAAATTAAAAAAATTGGTTAATATCATATATCTTAGTTGAATATTTTCAAAACGTGTTAAAAATAATTTATTTCGAAGAAATTTAATTAATTTTTATAAAAATAAAAAAAAATATCAAATTTATTAATAAGGAAATATATAATATGAATTAGACATTTAAAAAATACAAAAATAAAAATTTAAATGTATAAATGTATAATCCTCTTAAGGAAATTATGTTTTTTTATGCTAATATAGAATCCAAATTAAAAAAATTGTTAAATATCAACAATCTTAGTATAATATGTTTAAAACGGGTTAAAAATAATTTATTTCAAAGAAATAAAATACATTTTTATAAAAATATATAATATTAAATGAAATAAGAAGGAAATTTTATAATATTAATTAAACATTTCAAAAATATAAAATAAAAATTTAAATGTACAAATGTATAGTCCTCTTAAGAAAAAAAAGTCTATTTTTTTTTAATTTGTGTACAAAATTAGTGGTTATATAGGTTAAAAATTACATTTTTTTTAGAATTTAACAAATTTTTATTACAAAAATTTTTTATTTTAATGTTAAAAAAAATTAACAACATAGAAAAAAATCACATACATTAGCTGAAAAATATGCAATGCTGTTATTTAAGCACAAAAAGCCTACCTACACTCAATCGGAATTCGGAAAAAAAATTTTCC
>CAKKLC010002351.1:5689-22287 GCA_918559645.1 Ceratonova shasta | reverse complement strand
AATTAAAGCATTCAGAGTCAATCTTAAATTGCTCAAAAATCACATTAATAATCGTAATTTTTCACATTTTACGTGCTGTGAAAAATTTAGTACAAAAACTGACGCAATATTTCGAACCTTTTTTGCAGTAAAAGTAATCGCAGATTTAAAAAATAAATTTTAAACTCGTTTTTCTGATCTTGACATAAACTAAAAGGAAATAGTGTCTTTCGACATCCATATGAATGCAAAGTTAATGATGTTTCAAGCCAGTTTCAAATGTAAATAATTGATCTTGAAGCTAGTGATCAAATCAAGAGCAAATATTAGAAAGGAAATCTGATCAAGTTTTAAAAATTTTTGGACTCAAAAGAGTGTCCTAATTTTAAGCAATTGGCTAGTAAATATATTTCTTTTTATGGCACTACATACGCTTGCGAACAAACATTTTCTATGATGAAATATCTCAAATCCAAGTATAAGACAAATTTATCGGATGAACATTTGCAATCATTGCTAATTATTGACGTTTCAGATCTAAATCCAAACTTTAAAGAAACTATCCTGGAAAAATCCTAGTTCCACCATTCCCATTAAAGGTTACCTTAATTTTTTTTATTGTATATTTAATAAACGTTTATATATCAGTTTTGGAGCCGTAATTTACTATAAAAAATTCAAGCTACCTTTCTTAAAATTTTTTTTAACTTAACTAAGTACAATGCTTGGCCCCACTGACGAATTAAATCCCTAAAATGGCCCGCGAATTAGAAAGTTTGGACACCTCTGCTCTATACAATAATCTTTTATTTTATAAGAAAATTCATATACTAAATGTTAATTTCATATATATTATTGAACAATGAGATTTTACAAGTTTTTTATCACTTTAAAAAAATACCATAAAAAGTTATATTTTAAAAAATTATTATCCCAAAAGATGAAAAATAATTATATTTGAATAATTATATACGTCAATATATAATAAAAATTATTTTAACTTGTAATATTTATATTAATAAATTAAAATTAAAAATATCAAATTTAGCTTCTAAAAATATATGTATTTTCATTCAATATCATAAACCTTGCAATCAATATCATAATTTTGCGTTCAATATCATAATTGTTGCAACAATATAATAAAAAGATATATTATTAATGAACAATATTTATTGAAGAATTTCTTGATTAAATTCACATCTTTGCAGATATCCAAACATTTTACTATAGAAACTACAAAAATGCTCGCTAGTTATTTCTTAAAACTTTTGACATCAAAATCTTCCCATTTTCATTTCATTTTGCTCACCTCCACTTAAAACAGAACTTTTCTAAAACAGAGAATCCATTTTCATTAGGGTCGAAAAAACAGTGAAAAGAAGGTAAAATTTTATTTGAATATTGCTTAACATCTTAAATTTCTGATAATCTGCGGTAATGATGAATACGTGCATGGTCCACAATTAAAATTAGATTCAAAATTCCAAAAGAAGTACACGAGGTTTTAATTTTTTTTTAAAAATGTTAAAATTTTCACCGTTAATTGCTCTTTCGTTAATTTTAAGGTATTATATTCCATATTTATTTATTATTGAGATAACGAAAAATGTTTTTGCTACGGGTGCCTGGAAACTCAAAATATGATAATTCACCAATCAAACTGCTGCCAATAATTGTCCTCAACACAACTGAAAAGTCCACTTCGTCGATAAAAACAAAGTTTTTATCATCATTATCTACTTCCAAGGCTTGATATCCAGTAGCATATTCATTTCTTAAATCAATAGTTCTTTGACAATTTCTTCTTTTCAAGGACTAATGTTATTCTTTTTAAAGTATAATGGAATAAGCGCAAGCATCTATCAAAGGTGCTTGTAGATACTCGTACGTTGAAATTCGCAAAAATCCAATTAAAAAGCTAGTGAAGTTGCAAAGTACAATTATCATACACATGGGATATTAATCTTTCGCAAATTTCCAAGCTCAGATAAGAGCGCCTATCCCCACCTTTTCGTTCACATAATACCAACAAGTATCATAAAAACTTTTGATAATGTTTTTAATTGTTTGTTATGGAATTCGGTACATAGAAGCAATAGCTTTGACAGTAACTCCTTCTAAAGTTTTTACGACAATGCGTTCCCTTTCCTTATTAGAAACTAGCTTTTTGCCTATTTGATTAGTATTAGATTCATTTTCCGAACGTCTTCGTAGTGTTCTTGGTGTATTTTTATCGTTATTGTTTGTTTCCTGCATTCATAGGAACCTAAAAATAAATTTTCGATTGTTTGAAATTATAATAATAACAACAATTATGATATAGAACGAAAGATTATAATATTTATTGCAACAATTATGATATTTATTGCAAGGAGTATGATAATGAACGAAAAAGCATTTAATTCACTTCTTCTTGGAATAATTCCGTTTAATATTGACATTAAATTAATCATAATTTTATTTTTATAAATATCCTCTACAGTTTTTTAAAATATTTCCTTTAACTTTATTACCCTCCATAATATTTTTAACCCTAATCATATTACATATCCTTGATGAACCAAAATCAAATTGTTACGTTTAATTTTAAAAAATTGAAACTCTTAATAAAACTTTTGAAATTTGTTTTATAGGAATATTTTAATTTTATATTCTCATAACTCAAATATCTTATTAGAATATAATTGAATCATATATGGTTTAATAATAGTTGTCACCGTTTGGTTTAAGACCCCTAGAATAACAAAATTTTGACAAAAATATAAATTTTCATCGCCTGAATTAATGACTACTGTAATATATATGCTTTTAAATACAGTTTATTAAAATAGATAATTTTTTTTATCTGTAATTGGTGTTTTATTTTTATCATTTAACATAAAAACCTAAAAATAACAAGATAAAATTATTCATTTTCCATTTAACTTAAATATTTTTTGTTTATATTCTTTTGAAATAATAAATATTTCATCTTTATTATTCATAGATTGTAAAAATCCTTGGATTATTTCATTCGTAAGGGGTGCCTTTAAATATTTGTATTTAAAATTAAACATTATTACACTAAACACCCCATTTCTAGAATCAGGAAACAATTCCATCATTTTATTTATAAGATCCGAGTAAAAGTTCTTTTGTTTATCATCAACCTCAGTTTGAAATTGCATCTGACACAAAAACTTTAACATTATGAATATTCTTTGATTATGAAATATAATTGTATTGTTCATTAAGCAACACCTCAAACAATAATTTTCTAAAACTTGCATGTTAAGATATTTAGCAATATTGGCCATTTCCAAATAGTAAAAGAAATGCTCTTCTTTGTCATTTATTACAGGTTGTTTTATAATCCAATCTAAAAGTTTGTCAAGTAGTTCATCTCTAGTAGCATTTAATATAATATTTTTTAAATTTATTAAAATGGAATCTTCATTTGTAAGAAATTGTTTACGTTGATTCAAGTTTATTAGTAAATTAACGTATTCATGACTTAATATTCCATCATTACAGCTAATTACATAGTAATTTAATATAACTTTCAATTCATTGTAAACTTCTAAAGCCAAAATTGGGTCATACAAAAATATTTTATTGATATTGATGAACAAAATTATCCCAAATAATGGCTCATGAATAAATCTTCCAAATAAAAGAAATATTTCACTAAATTCTTTGCAATGATAGGTCAACATATAACTAGCAAAGTAATTTATATCATCGATAATGGTAAAATTATATTCTTTACATGGATACTGCAACAAATAGTTTCCTATTATTCTTTTATTTGAAATGGAGGATAAAAGATCAGATTCTTGTTCATTTTCCAAATATAAGCATATCATTGGAGGAAAATCAAAAAATTCAATAAGTTCACCGTCAGTTCTATACTTTATATATGCATATAAAAACCTATTTTCATCAAAATTTGTTGGTTCTAATTCTTCAAGTTTTTCAGATACATCATAATTCTCCATAATTAGAGTCAAAAGTTCCAATAGCTGAAAAATATCATTTGAAT
This sequence comes from Ceratonova shasta, assembly GCA_918559645.1. Classification (NCBI taxonomy): domain Eukaryota; kingdom Metazoa; phylum Cnidaria; class Myxozoa; order Bivalvulida; family Ceratomyxidae; genus Ceratonova; species Ceratonova shasta. The sequence goes on along the minus strand of CAKKLC010002351.1, from coordinate 18,284 downwards.
CTGACAAGATTGTATAAAGTTCTCTTGCTAATTGGTATTCTTTATTTTGATAGTAATAAAATGCTTTAATAATTTTGTTTGTTTGAGTATAATTTGACATTAATACTTTTTTGCCCATAACTGCGTTTATATACACAAACAAATCAGGAAATTTTTTTACATGATTCTCTATTAAAATAAGCTTTTCAGTATCAAGTAGTAAAATTAGCAGTAACAGAGCATTATAAAGTTGATTTTCAGGCATATTTTCATAGAAAGTGTCAACATAGAATAATGTCAAACTTAGTACCCAGTTCATTTGATCATAAAGAATATTATCTTGAGAAAAAAGCCTGACGTCAAATTTATTTCCAGAAGGGTTTAGAGTGTTAAAAAAATGAATAACTTTTTCTAAACTAGAAAAGATAAATTGACCCATTGTTTGTAGATTTATACTGTTATTCATTATAGTTGTCATATATTCAAATCGTTGAGAAATTTCTTGATCTTTATGTATAGTGTCTTGAAGTTGGGATAAAAAGTAAGAACCCATTATAGCCGATGTATGTAAATGGCTTTCAATTATAGTACTGTTGAAAATGGTTTTAGCTGTTTGATAATCCGCATTTATTAAATAGCAATATGCAATATTAGATAAGGAATTTGAATTGGATTGAATTCTTTCTGAAACATGAAATATTTTTACTAGTAATTCCAAGTCAGCATTTTTATAGAACAAAATACAGCCTAATATGTTCCAATATCTGTAATTTTTGTGATCAAGATGTAAAGTTAAAATTGAATTGTATAAAGCATTTTGAAATAGAGTATTGTTATCGGAATCATTTTTTTTAAAAAGTTGCGAGTTTTTTAACTCATAAAATAATGTATAAGTGTATAGATAATAAAAATATGGCGATAACAATTCTTTTGCTGTAATTAATGCTAGTTTTTGTATTTGTCGTAAAAGAATAAGAATATTTTGAATTTTATCTTGTTTATTTAAAATTAAAATATATTTGGCATATTTTAAAGTAACAATAATTTTTAATTCAATAAAAGCTATGGGAAATTTTATTTTATTTGAATTAAAATAATATTCTAATTTATAAATTGTATTTAATGATTTATTAAGTTGATCTATAGCTTTATTAATATGTAAATGATTAAATGAATTTACACTAATATTATAATATATATAAGAATAGATATATAAAATATTAGGTTTATTATAATTTAATTTATCATTCAGTAAATTATCATTTTTTCCAAACACACTAACTTTATTATCAAGTACACTGACATTAGTTTGAAGTAAATTCTCATTAGTTTGAGGTACACTGAAATCTGTTTGAAGTACGCTGACATTAGTTTTAAATACACTATCTTTAACATCAAATACATTATAATTAGTTTGAAATACACTATCTTTAGTATCAAGTACATTCTCATTTGTTTGAAGTATACTATCGTTAGTTTGAAATACACTATCTTTAACATCAAGTACATTCTCATTTGTTTGAAATACACTATCTTTAGTATCAAGTACATTCTCATTTGTATGAAGTATACTATCGTTAGTTTGAAATACACTATCTTTAACATCAAGTACATTCTTATTTGTTTGAAATACACTCTCTTTAATATCAAGTACATTCTCGTTTGTATGAAGTATACTTTCGTTAGTTTGAAATACACTATCTTTAACATCAACTACATTATCATTAGTTTGAAATACACTATCTTTAGTATCAAGTACATTCTCATTTGTATGAAGTATACTATCGTTAGTTTGAAATACACTATCTTTAACATAAAGTACATTATCATTAGTTTGAAATACACTATCTTTAGTATCAAATCCATTCTCATTTGTTTGAAGTACATTATCATTAGTTTGAAGTATACTATCATTATTTTGAAATACACTATCGTTAGTTTGAAATACACTATCTTTTACATCAAGTACATTTTCATTTGTTTGAAGTACACTAGCATTAGTTTGAAATACACTATCTTTAATATCAAGTACATGATCATTTGTTTGAAGCACATATGCATTAGTTTGAAATACACTATCTTTACCATCAAGTACATTCTCATTTTTTTGAAGTATACTATCATTAGTTTGGAATACACTATCTTTAACATCAAGTACATTTTCATTTGTTTGAAGTACACTTGCATTAGTTTGAAATACACTATCTTTAACATCAAGTAAATTTTCGTTTGTTTGAAGTACACTATTATTAGTTTGAAATACACTATCTTTAGTATCAAGTAAATTCTCATTTGTTTGAAGTATACTATCTTTAACATCAAGTACTTTCTTATTTGTTTGAAGTATACTATCATTAGTTTGAAATACACTATCTTTAGTATCAAGTACACTATCGTTAGTTTGAAATACACTATCTTTAATATCAAGTAAATGATCATTTGTTTGAAGTACACTTGCATTAGTTTGAATTACACTTGCATTAGTTTGAATTACACTTGCATCAGTTTGAAGTACAATATCTTTAACATTAATTAAATTATCATTTGTTAATAATACAATATCTTCTTTTTGTTGTGTATTATCGTTTCTTAATAATACACCATCTTCGATTTTACTTATATCATCATCTATTTTTAAATCTACCTCACATTTTTCTTCTAAATTGAGTTCTTCAATGTCATTTATTACAGTATCATAGTCTTTTTCATAACAATTAATCAATAATCTTAAATTTATCATATCAAATTTGATATTTTTGTCCACATATTCACTATCATTTATCTTTTGTATATTCTCTAAAGCATTCTTGTAAGATTTAATTTTTATAAATGCATAAATTTCAATTATTTTCACATGCAAATCACAAGGAAATTTCCATAAATGCTTTCTAGAACTAGATATTACCTTGTTATAATATTTTAAATCATATAAATTTAAGATATTTAAATGACTTAGCTTCAATGAGATATTTAAAAAACCTTCGTATTCATAAAATTTCTCTATCAACTTCAGAACCAAATTTTGCAGTTTTGCTTCCAACAAAACTTTAATAATATTATGAAAATAAACTTCATGAAAATTATTCATATAAATAGATTTTATGAAACATTTCAATCCTGTTTTTTTATTACCTTGTTGCAAATAAATATACCCTAACCAATAATACAAAATAGAGTCATATTCATCAAACAATAAAAAATCATTTATCAACGTTTTTAAATGATGTCTTGGGTAAATGTTCTTTATTTTTTCTAACAATAATTGATTTACAATTGAATAAAATGTTTTATTATATTTCCGTCTATTTTTATGATCAAAAGAGTAAAAAGCTTTTAGGTCGGGAACATTTTTCAACAAATCCTTATATGAAACTATCAACTTTTCTTCAGATATATTCATGATATTTTCGATTAAAAGTTTTATTTCCTCAAAATTTGCAGTTGTTTGAACGTTTTCTTCAATAAACAATCTCAAAATATATGCGTCATTAGGGAAATACTCCAAAAACTCACTTTTACTTAAATTAAAAATTTCTTCAACTTTACTTTTGTAACCCAAACGTAAGTAAATATAACACTCCATCAAATTTATATAACTCAAGAGCTTTTTAACTTCAAATTGATTCAAGTACAAAAATACGGTATTGAAAAGCTTGTTTTTCATTTCAATAAATTTCTTCAAATTTAATGCTTTAAAACAACATATTGCATATAAATAACATGAGGCATTGCAAGAATAAACCATATCTATATTTATTTGACTCAATAGGTGGTACTTTTCACTCTTCAAAACCTCCAAACACTTTTTATATTCTGGAAAAATCGAATATGTTGATTCGTCTATAGCATTAGGCCCTAGTAGAATAAACTTTTCATCTAGAACCTTAAAATGATTATAAACATCAGGTGGGCTAATTATAATGTTATCCAAAATATTCAACAATAAATGCTCGAACAAAAAAACAATTTTTTCCCAAATTATGATCTTGTTCTTAGGGAGCATTTCACTAATATCATATAAGGATTTAGTGTAGAGTTTTAAAAGAAAGTTTTTAATATCATCTAAATCATCAAAGTTGATTTTTTGCAAAAGCATTAAATTTGAGTCAATTTGATAATAATCTTTAAAAATTAATTGATCCTGTCCCATTCTTTGGTGGAATTTGATATTCAGAATCTTCGTAAATTTTATCATACGGTAACAGTCGTCCAAAAAATCAAGTTTAAAGTTTTCTTTTGACAAAATTATAATATTGCAAAGCATGTAAAACTGGAGAATTTCTGTCAACAACTTGCGATTCCATTTAGGTTTAATTTCATTCAATGTGGTAAACACGTATTTAAATATTATTTTAACAAAACCATCCATTTTTTGAATAAAACTCTTTTCAAATGTAAAGTTCTCCTTATTTTTAAAGCAGCAAAGTGAAAAATCAATAAAACTATAGAAAAATTCAATTTCTATAAGGAAACTCAAGTATTCCAAAATGGTTTTACTATACTCATCGTAATTAACAAGTTTTACCGCATCAAGATATTGCTCATAAATTGTTTTCAAATGAACTAGGGATTCCGGAGGACACTTTATCTTGCATAATTTTATGAAGCGTTTGTAGACTTGAATGTTACTAGATGATTTTAGGTATTTTTGACAAGTTTTGAATTTTTTCTTCATAAAGTATGCACCAGAAATGAAAACTTGGCAATCCTCAATATTTATTCTTTTATTAATAGCCTTTTTACATTTAATAATCATTTCATCAAATTTATAATCATTGAACAACTTTTCTTGTTCCAAGTTAAAACTTTTACGTTCCATTATTGACGCCTGCGTAACCTTCTTTAAAAATATTATTTATTTTTAATATATACAGCATTTTTGAAACATAATATTTATAATTTGCATGCGCGTTTTTAATATAAGAATGTTCACCATATTTTAAAGGTATGTATGGATAAAAAATTGAAAAGGGATTTATTGGAATAAATTTTTTGACACAAAAGTGCAATAAATGGAAATAATGAAAATCATTAGGTAAATTATTTGAAAAATGAAAAATGATATCAATTTATATTTTGATGTACCCACCATATAAAAATAATTGGGTATTTTTTTTAATTTTGAAATTAGTATTATAATAAAAAATATTGAATTTAATAATTATAAGAATAATTCAAATTAATACAGAAACCCTTTATGAAAAAACGATAACACATTTATCCACGCTTGAATTATGTCAAAAACTAGGATTAATTAAAAGAAACACCGTTTGTTTAAGCTATGGAAATTCAATGAATCTAATAGCATGCAATATAATATCTTTTCCTTATCTTTGACGTTGTCCTTATCGATGCTGGAAAGAAAAGAGTATTTTTACTGATACATTCTTCGAAATCAAAACTACCTGTTGAAGAAATTTTGTTTTTTAAATACTATTAGCATAGGAGGATTTTTGCTATAAAAAAATATATAGGGAACTAAAATGAGAATCTGAAGAAACTTTGTTTTTTATACACTATTAGCTGACGAAGATTTTTGCTATAAAAAAATATATAGGGAACTAAAATGAGAATCTGAAGAAACTTTGTTTTTTATACACTATTAGCTTATGAGGATTTTTGCTATTAAAAAATATATAGGGAACTAAAATGTGAATCTGAAGAAACTTTGTTTTTTATACACTATTAGCTGATGAAGATTTTTGCTATAAAAAAATATATAGGGAACTAAAATGAGAATCTGAAGAAACTTTGTTTTTTATACACTATTAGCTTATGAGGATTTTTGCTATTAAAAAATATATAGAGAACTAAAATGAGAATCTGAAGAAACTTTGTTTTTTATACACTATTAGCTTATGAGGATTTTCGCTATTAAAAAATATATAGAGAACTAAAATGAGAATCTGAAGAAACTTTGTTTTTTAAATACTATTAGCTGATGAGGATTTTTGCTATAAAAAAATATATAGAGAACTAAAATGAGATTCTGAAGAAACTTTGTTTTTTATACACTATTAGCTAATGAAGATTTTTGCTATAAAAAAATATATAGGGAACTAAAATGAGAATCTGAAGAAATTATAAATTGGAAATCATATTTGCGGTAAAATTTTTCTTTAAAACTACAATATGATAAATGAAATTCTTGGGGGCGAGGCTCATGTGACTCAAATCAATGAATCTTTATTTTTTCATCTAAAAGAAAATGTAATAAGAGTGCCAACTCAACAATAGGTTTTTACACGTATTGATACAATTAACAAAGCAGTTTTTTTAATTTGTATTATAAATTTAAATACTGACACATTATCACCTATCATTTGGAACGAATTTTGCCAGAAACTACATTAGGAAGTGATCTTTGGACTGCATACTACTCCTTTTCGCATTATTATTATAATAATTTGATTGTAAATCATTCTTTCAAATTTTTTGATCTTATTACTTATGTAAATACCCAAAGAGTTAAAAATATGTGGATGAGTGCAAAAAGAAGGAAAAAGAGGGAATTTGTTACTAGTAGTGTTTTATTAGACTAATATTTACAAGAATTTTTATGGAGAGAAAAATATGGTGATTTGGCTTTTGAAAATATAATTAATGGTATTAAAACTTATTATAGTTAAATTGATGTTTTTAAAATAATTATTTTATTTATTAAAATATTCTAATACTATTTTTAATACTCGGAAAATATCAAAAAAGTACCAATAATTCAAAACTTTGCATTTTCATAGACTGCACCAATAGTTTGTTGTTATAATACATTATATTGTCAAAATCTATATGAAGAAGTTTAAGTACTAGGTAACACATTAAAAAAATCTCATTCATTCAAAGTTTTAAATATTGTCCAAAAATATATTTTGTCTTTGTGATAAAGTTGATTTTTAATGAGAATTTCAAAAAAAATTGATTTAAATAATCATTTTTGTTAAGGAAACTAATAAAAATGTCATAATTTATTGTGATAATTTTCATTTGTAATCATTAATTTAAAAAAGTCCTTTAATAATGATATAGATGCATGATATTATTTTTATCGTGATCAAAAAATCACTTATGATATCTGTGATCATTGTCTTTTTTATATTAATAGATATACAATAATAACTAACACATAAATAAAATGATGAATTAATTGAATTTTATCAGTACATACTTAATATTACCGAACTTAAAAAAATTATTATACATTTTCAATCACCCCGAGATCATAAAGTTGAATGAAATATTGGTTTTTATATAAGTTCTACAATAATACTTTACTTTTTTACAGCATTTAATTTATAATGCAAAAATTATTATTAATTTTAAAATTTAAGAAACAAAATATATGCAAACAGATTGAAAGAACTGCAATAATCAATCATTTGTTTTATACTAAGATTGAGTTTACATTAAATGCATATATGATTGATAAATTCTTTTACACAAAATAAGACTAACATATACTAATACAAAACTTTTATCAAATATTCAACATACTATTATTCCTTTAAATATTTCAAAGTAGATACTTTTTTTTAATATTTCATCAAAAAAAGGCATTCATTACCTGAATTTAACCCAGGTTGCCTACTTAATATCAGTACATGATTAAATTATTTCTTTTATCAATTTATACACTAATTAATGACTACTTATAAAATAAATTTTCATATTTTATGTTATAATATAAGAATACAAAAATTATCCAAGGAAAAATTATATAAAAATATACTTAATATAAATATCATCCCATTATATATATATATATATATATATAAAATAATTTTTTAGACTTTTATAACAGATCAGAATAAATATTCAATTTATATGAATTTCTTTGTGATTAACACAAGATTTCTAATGAATTTTCTAAACCTGAAAATAGAAATCATAGTTACAATTATTTCATGTAAGTATTCTACGATATATTTTTGTCATAACAGTATTCATTATTGAAGTACTATATCATTCTCTATTTTATAGTAATATTTTCTCATCTGTTTGATTATCGTGTAGTAATGAGACAACAAAATTATTTTTAATTTAACAAAAGATCCAATTATATGTGACAAATTTATAATCTATTTCAAATTTTCTAAATTCATAATTACAATAATATAAAAAATATTCAATTTTTTCAGTCAACATAATATATACTTATTTTAAGTATCAACCGTAAAGTTGAATATAATCGCACTTTAATAAGTACTAATTATGTTTGAAGATACAATCCAAAAAAAATCATCCTAAATTATTAATTACTAAAATTAAAATTTATTATAAATGCACAGGTGACAAACTAGTTAAAATATATTTCACCATAGTTAATTATTATGTAAAATTTGCAACATAATAATTTAGAACGTAGTAATACATACACAGATCAGGTATGCAAATAATGATAAATGTAATTATATAACAATTATTTAAAAAAATAACTTTTATTAGTATTTATAATCTTGATAATACTGTCTTTCATTTACAACGAAGCATCTATTTTTATATATTATAACTTACTTATCAATTCACTACGTCCCTTTAAATAATTTTCATGAGGAACAAAATTTGGTGGGAAAATATCAACGTTACTTTTTATAATCAACTTGGAAGTTTGACGAATAGTAGATTCAGCTACACCAGTTGCTTCAGAAATTTCTAAAGTTTACATCCATGTACCTTTCAGAGGTTTTTTAATTCCTTTGGCAATAAGACCAACATATATGGCTGCTACAGTTATTGAGATGGGACTTTTTCCAGACAGTAATTCAATATTCTTGCATTTTTGAGTTATGTGGGAAACGATTATTTGGAAAGCCATGTCCAATCTAAGTACTGAACAAAACCTTGATAGATAATCTTTGGAATTAATGGAATCCACATTTGTATTCAAAGATTTTAAAACCAACTTGAAGCATCTTCCAATATCTTTCTTAGATACTTTTCCAGCTGCACATATCTCTTTAAAAGTTCTAGGAACACCTTCTTGTCTGCAAGCAGTATACAAGCAAGCAGAAGCTATCGCATCATGCGACTTACCCTTTACATCTTTGTTGCTTATAACCTGTTTGAACAATAAATGTGCTCGTGACTTTGAATATTATAATATATACAACAATATTCTTGGGGAGACCTATGCGATCCGCCATTGTTTGCATTTCTTGAACACTTTTCATAAAAGTGCGCTCTGAACCGACTGTCTATTTATTGATAACCAAATTTACTCTATTCCTATCTTGATATCGCTTATATGCCATATCCGATTTGTCCATCATTCCAGTAGTGGAAATAGCAATCCCTGTGGTTAAATTTGAACCATTTGAAAGGAGTATGTCCTTAAAGTTTATAATTTAAATACCTCAGCAAAACCAGCTCTAGATTTATCTTTATTATCGCTAGAACCATCATTTGCAAACGATCTCCATTCTGGACCTACATCAATTACTCTTTTATTATAAAGAAACATCCAACCTATCGACTACGACTCTTCCACACATTGGGCACACCAAATCTCCTGCCCTGTAATCTTCTATTAAAATTTCCTTAGGATGTTGTCTACAATGAACACTAGGTACTTCTCTAAAATTTTAACAATTCATTACGCCATAAAATATTCTGTGCATGCGTATTAATTTTCTTTTGTTATGTTTTGTGATTACATTTGAATTTGCGTGTTAACAATTTTTTTTAGGGATTTTTATGTTGTTATAAAATTATTGAAATGATAAAAAAATGATTAGTAAAAACCAATTTTAAAAAAAATTTATGAATTAAATTATAATTTAACTATTTTTATTAATAAAATAATAAATTAAATAATAATTAAATATTTTTATAAATTAAATAATAATTAAATATTTTTATAAATAAAATAATAAATTAACTATTTTTATAAATATAATAATAAATTAAATAATAATTAAATATTTTTATAAATAAAATAATAAATTAAATAATAATTAAATATTTTTATAAATAAAATAATAAATTAAATAATAATTAAATATTTTTATAAATAAAATAATAAATAAAATAATAATTAAATAATTTTATAAATAAAATAATAAATAAAATAATAATTAAATAATTTTATAAATAAAATAATAAATTAAATAATTTTATAAATAAAATAATAAATTAAATAATTTTATAAATAAAATAATAAATTAAATATTTTTATAAATAAAATAATAAATTAAATAATAATTAAATATTTTTATAAATAAAATAATAAATTAAATATTTTTATAAATAAAATAATAAATTAAATAATAAATAAATATTTTTATAAATAAAATAATAAATTAAATAATAATTAAATATTTTTATAAATAAAATAATAAATTAAATAATAATTAAATATTTTTATAAATAAAATAATAAATTAAATAATAATTAAATATTTTTATAAATAAAATAATAAATTAAATATTAATTAAATAATTTTATAAATAAAATAATAAATTAAATATTTTTATAAATTTATAATAATAAATTAAATAATAATTAAATATTTTTATAAATAAAATAATAAATTAACTATTTTTATAAATAAAATAATAAATTAAATAATAATAAAATATTTTTATAAATAAAATAATAATTAAATATTTTTATAAATAAAATAATAAATTAAATAATAATTAAATATTTTTATAAATAAAATAATAAATTAAATAATAATTAAATATTTTTATAAATAAAATAATAAATAAAATAATAAATTAACTATTTTTATAAATAAAATAATAAATTAAATAATAATTAAATATTTTTATAAATAAAATAATAAATTAAATATTTTTATAAATAAAATAATAAATTAAATAATAAATAAATATTTTTATAAATAAAATAATAAATTAAATAATAATTAAATATTTTTATAAATAAAATAATAAATTAAATAATAATTAAATATTTTTATAAATAAAATAATAATTAAATAATAATTAAATATTTTTATAAATAAAATAAAATAATAAATTAAATAATTTAAATATTTTTATAAATTAAATTTTGTTAAATTAAATAATTTTAATATTTCGATAAATTAAATAATTCATATATTTTTATAAAATATATTTTGATAAATTAAATAATTCAAATATTTTTTTACAATAAATTTTGATAAATTAAATACATTAAAATCTGTCTAACTAGGAATTTGTGTAAATCGGAAAAATAAATATTTTGTTTTGTTTTTATTGATAAATATATTGGGTTATACTTTCAGACTAAGAAAATTTTCGTTTTTTTCTTATTTATACCTAGAGAGACAATGATCAAAAATCTAAAAAAAAAGCAAAGAATTACCATCGGCAGATAAAATAGAAGTTATAAAAGAAATTGAAAGGTCTATTGCAGTGGTCGGCAATCCCGGGCACGCAGGTGATTTTTAAGTGGCACGTCAAAGACAAATGAAACTATGAGAAATTTTTGATTATTATGTGTGGCTTTAACATTAGATTTAAATTAAAATATTATTTTGTTATAAATATTAATTTAAATGATTGTGTAGCTTCAAGATTGAGTGAAAACATAATTATATTTTTCATCAATGCTTAAGGTAACGGCGGCTGCTATTTAAAGTTGTTCGAACAAACTCGGGTTAACCGAAGTAGTATGAAGACAAATGAATTATAATAAAATTCCACGTGGTTGCACCGGTCAACAAGAATTATCGCAAAGTCTAAATGATATAAATATAACGGCAAATTTTTTTATATTAAAAATGGAGATATTTATAAATTCTGGATTTTAGCCCAAAAATGTCAAAAGAAAAAAAACTTTGCAATTTTTATGAAGAATGGAAAAAGACATTTGGTTTTTTACAACAAGGAGAAAAAATAATACGGATATTTTGTTAAAAAACAATTGTTGCGAGCACTTCAAGTGTTTCGAGACATTATGATACAAAACATAAAGAACGATCGTTTATTATGAATACAGATGAAAGGAAAGAATACTTAAGAAAGAAGATCAACGTATACGACGTTCAAAAAATCCACTACAAACATTTATTACAGCAAATACAGAAATAAAAAATGCAAGTTTCTTGGTTTCCTATTGTATAGAAAAAAATAGAAAGCTATTTACTGATGGAGAATTTTAAAAGGATACCTTTATAAAGATGTCTGAACATCTTTTTTCAGTTTTTCTAAACAAAAATAAAATTTTACAGAAAATTAAAGATCGTGCTTTATCTGCTCGAACTATTTATCGAAGAATAAAACAAATACACGAAGACATAAATCAAAAGCTTGTAAATGATTTAGAGCTAAGCCATACTATTACTTTATCGTTGGATGAAATCTTACAGGAACGAAATTGCGCGCTTAATATTTATAGAACATTTTTTTCAACTTCTAAAAATGCAATAATTGAAGAGATTTTGACTTTTTCTCCAATGTATACTTCAACAACAGCAAAATATATTTACGACTATGTAATTAAATGTATAGATAAACATTTGTACATAGAAAATATAATAGTTTCCATTACCACGGATAGAGTACCTGCAATGATCGGAAAAAACAACGGATTTATTCAAATGATGCAAAAATATCTTGATCAACTAATTTTATCGTTTCATTGTCTTATATATCAATTAAGCCTTTGCTTA
>CAKKLC010002346.1:8280-18324 GCA_918559645.1 Ceratonova shasta | reverse complement strand
ATATAATTAATTATTGATTTAATTATTTTGTTATATCTATATATAATTAATTATTGATTTAATTATTTTGTTATATCTATATATATATATATTCAATTATTGATTTAATTATTTTATTATATCTATATATAATTAATTATTGATTTAATCATTTAGTTATATCTATATATAATTAATTATTGATTTAATTATTATGTTATAAATGTATGAATAATTAATTATTGATTTAATTATTTTGTTGTATCTATATATAATCAATTATTGATTTAATTATTTTGTTACATCATATTTATAATTAATTATTTATTTAAATATTTTGTTATATCTATATATAATTAATTATTGATTTAATTATTTTGTTATAAATGTATGAATAATTAATTATTGATTTAATTATTTTGTTATAAATGTATGAATAAGTAATTATTGATTTAATTATTTTGTTATATCTATATATAATTAATTATTTATTTAATTATTTTGTTATATATATATATAAATAATTAATTAATGATTTAATTATTTTGTTATAAATATGATAATTATTGATTTAATTATTTTGTTGTAAATATTCGGACGAAAACTTACGAAATCAAAATAAATTAATTTTTGTATTATTCGCCTACAATTTATAACGTGTACTTGTGTAATGGAAGTTAAAAAAATAATTTCTTCTCATTTATCAAATTCAGAAGTGTTCAAATTTCTTCAAAAAAATGATAATGAATTTAAAAGATTAAAAAACTTCAAATCATCAAGAAATAATATGTTGGATTATTTGGAATCTTTTCAAATTACTCCCTCATATAGTAAACTAGAGACTAAGGACATAGATCTGATACCTAATTTATGTAATAAATTTGAATTAGAAAAACTAGAATGTTTACAAATTGTAAATCTGAGACCGAAAAACAACCTACAATTGAACTTAATAATTGAAAATATCGATGAAAGATTTAATGAAGAGGAGCAGAATAATCTAATGAATGAAATTGAAGTATACTTTAATCCAGAAAATTTAATTAATGAATAATTATTTTGTAAGATTGTAATAAAGTTTATATTTCCTTGGCTAAATTAGTTTTTAATTTTATATTTTGATCTATTACTAATTATTGGTATAGCTATAATGATATTTGAAGTATATAGTTATAAAAATGAAGTTTAAATTAATGGTTAAATGTTTTAATAAAATATAGTAATGGAATTAGAATGTGCATAAATAAATGATCCAAAAAATAAAAAAAAATTCTTTAATTTATTTTAATTTTCTTATGATAAATGAAAAACAAATAATATTTTTTTTATTATGTAATTTTTAAGTATTTTTATTTGTTTTCGCCTTTATATCGATTGAAACTAATAATTATTTTTTTTATAAAAATATTCTATGTAAAAGCTCTTATAAACAAAGAATATTATTAATTATATATACATAATTAGTTAATAATTTTTTCAAGTTCTTGCTAAACAATTTTAATATTTCATTAATCTAATAGATTTATATTATGCAAGTTCTGAATTCCTCTTTTATAACATTATTATATGTTTTAGATTTAAAAACATTTCAAAATAAACATATTGTTTTTATAAAAACTTTAATATGAAAAATTGATTATTTATTAAATTTTGTATTGTTGAAATAAATATTAAATTAAAACAACATTTTTATGTTTATTTGATTTATAAATGCTTATAATAAAACTTTTTCCATTAAAAAAATTTCATTTTTAGAACAAGAAATTTGTAAAATAATTTGACATCTTTAAACTTATAAAAATTTTATCATGTAGAATTAATAATTAATTATAAAATAAATATTATTTTTTATAAATAAAATGTAATAAAACATCTATTTAAAACTAGGTATATAGATATATTTTGCGATATAGTTGACAAATATAAGTTCTGACATCAAAAACTATCTCATTTAACAAATTTTACTTTATTCAGTGTATAATATTTTTAAATATAATCAATAAAGTTAATATATATTATATGATAAACCAAAAATTTCAGAAATACTTTAAGATATTCATTAAATTTAATATTAGGAATCAAATATAATGTTTTTCAAATTAAATTATGAAAATTTTCTACTTATTAAACTTTTTAATCTTAAGAATTGTATGTTTTTTTTTTAAATTTGAATTTTTATATTTTTGTCGATTATTTGAAATTTTTAATTGTTAAATTTATTTTTTAACTTATAAAGTTATATTGTTTTAATTTTCTGATGAATTATTTAGTTCCATAGTGAAAAATTCTAATTAAACTAAATATTTTGAAAAAATATGTCTTTTCTAACCATCTTTATTTTGATGATTCAAAATATTTTTTTTGTTGGTACTTTAATACATAATATATTTATTTCCATTAAATTTCTTTATAATTTAATAATAAAATGATTTAAAAATAATTGAAATTCATATTAAAATTAGTCTTAAAAACTCTAATTAATTTATAAGTTTTGGAAAATGTTTTGTTTTTTAAATTAAATAATCGTTAAGTAATTTACAAAAATGAGTTTATTCTTGGCATTTATAATTTTTATTGAAAAAATTTTCATTCAATATGTGACAATAGTAATAAAAATTAAACATGTTGTTTATGATTATTATTCTCCAAATTACTAGATTTTTTTAAAGTTTCATTAGTTCTCGTATAGATTAGATATTCAGTTTATATTTTAAGATAATACCTTTTTATATTTTGAATATTAAACATTCTATTAGTAATCATAACACAAATCGGATTTGAATGAATTTTATAGATAAAATTTTTTACCGTAACATTAATATAAGACAAAACTTTCAAAAATATATTTAAAAAAATATGAATTGCTACAACAATTAATTGTGTGATTAGAATTATTAAAGGATATTCAAATTAATTTTACATATGTTATTGTTTTAATAAATAGTTTTATGACATTTTTTTTAATAATATGTATATCAAAGCAAAACAAATTTAACTTATAGCATTTCACTATTAAATGCTTAATTTCAAATGATATAAATTTCAAACTTAAAAATAGTTTATAGCTAAAAGATATTTTGCAATTCAATTTACTTTTAATGATGTTTCTTAAGTCATCTGTTCTTTAGTAGTCAAAGATATTGTATTCATATAATGATAAAAGTTTTATCATCATAAAATAGTTTTAAATTTTCCAAAAAGAGCGTTCACATAATTTTTCTTATTTAATTTTTACCATAATATCAAACAATTTTGTGGAAATTTTTATTATAAACTCGAATTAATATAAATAATAAAGTTATATAAACAAATATTCATACTTTAAACAACTTATAATTTTTATAAATATTTTCAAAGATAAAATAGAATAACAGCAGATAATAACTACTTTTGTAAACTACTTAGTAATCAAATTTAAAGTTTATTTCATTTTTCAATATAAATTTCTATTAGAAGAGTAATAAATAGGTTTTGATTGTATTTTTGTACCAAAGAAATATAATTATGAAAATTTTAGTATAATTCCTAATGGAAAATATGTAACATATTATTTTTCAGAAATGGTGAATATTAGTTGATTTTTATAATATTTATCAATAAAGATATTTAGAATTTAAATACTACCTTTTTAGTTTTTTATTTTGGTTTCAATTATTTTAAAACACATATTTTTTAATTACTTAATAACTGAAATATTAGAATTATAAATAAAATTTAATATAAATGTTAAATACTAATAGAATGGTCGGAAAATATTTATTTAATTGATTATAATTTTGAATATTTTTTTATTTTTTTGTAACAATCAAACTAATTTTAACATTTTAATTAGACTAATTGTTGATTTTATCTCGAAGAATCCATATATTGGAAATTACAAATTTTAAAAGCAATAATAATTACATTTTGCTGTCTAGGAATAACTATCCCTAATGATCAATGACTATACATATAATAAAAATATTAATTTAAAATTAAGACCCCTTAATTTATTATATTAAATAATTTATATTCTTACAAAAAATTGATAAAAAATCAGTATTGTATTCGTAAAATTTAAAAAATATCATAGATGGTTTATAATATTATTCTTTCAAACTTATGTATATTTTAATAAGCTTAAGTTGTTGGAAAATATTATTGTTAAAAAAATAAATTTCATTAGTTCATTATATCATACATGATACAAGAATTAGGGGACTCAAAAACCCAACTTATCATTACCCGGACCGGACCCCAACCGACAAATATCTCAGGTTATTTACAGTTTTTCTTAGAAAAAACTTTAACATACAAAAAATTTATAAATAATATGTTTTATTTGGAAGTTCCGAGATTAAAATTGAATTTTAAGAATACAAGGTAACTGATAGACTTGTCCGACAAGCTGGAGCAAATTTTTGTACAAAAATTATTGGAAATGGAGAAGGGTCTTTCCGCTTCAATCACGTTGGTTTTATCGTGTTGATTTCTTTAAAAAGTTTTTTAGATTATGTGTAGTCTTGCCAGTGCTTCTGAATAAAGAATACTCTTGCTTTAAGATGCTGAAAATTTCTCAGACCTGTTTTTCTGATGGCTTATCCGCTCCGAGCAATTGTGGAAGTTCCTCTTTGAGGATAAAATCCGGTACATTTTGAGTTTTTATGTTTGTGTCTTCCTCGTCCAATATTTCAATTTGTGGGAAGAGCTGTTTCAGTAGACTGACTTCGAACTCAAGAACCATCTTTGATTGGATGATCTCTAATTAATGAAGTGCTTTTTGAAGCACGATTATTTTTTTTTCCAAACGGCGATCTAAATATTCAGTCAGATTTTCAAGTAATGATACCTTGATATCGTTTAACTGAGCACTCAGCTTCGTCACCATAAAATTTATCGCTATTTCCACCGTTTTAAGAGTCTCTACTGACTCGCTAATCGCGTTCACAGCTATTTCAACCGGTTTAAAGGATTCTACAAGTGTTTTTAACATATGAATGTTAATTTTCTGCAAAAAATTTTTCATTCATATTTCAATGAGCGCTTCAATGACTACTTCATAAAGTTTCAATAACTTTTCTAGCATGAACAAAATTGAGTTCAAGCAAGTTTTACAGTCAAGTGAAAGCTGTTCTCTAGAATTAAAACGTGTTTTTACTTTTGATGAAAGAAGATCTCTTAGAATTGTAGAAAACTTGAAAAAATTGTCGATTTTCCTGACTCTATCAATGCTTTGAGAAATGAGGTCACTGCCAAATTGAACAACGGAATCTACGTGTTTATGAGCGTTCTCAAAGTCGTCATATTCTTGACTTTTGTTGTTATTCTCCTCTGAATGGTCGATATTTCTGTACAATGAGTGAAAAACATGAAGATGGAGAATGTAATCGAGGCGAATTGGATAAAGTGCTGAGCTTTTACTTCCAAACGCGGTCATAACACTTGCTCTATCACTGGTCGCTGCAGAAATGTCGTGTTTGTAGGATATTTTGAAAGATTTCAGATTATTTCAAATGATTCTAGACGATCATAACCATTTTCTCAGCATTGCAGCAAACCAGAACACTAACAAAACCGAGATTAATCACACTTGAGTTTGTCTTGTCTAGGTTGATATTTAAATAGCGTTGAGTGGCAAAACAAATTCATTCATTTTAAGTGATCAAAAACTAAAGTCTTCTGGGGATTTCGGATCCAATTATACTTTATATATATCTTGTTTTTTATTTTTAGCGAAGTTATTGACAAGTTGTATTAAAGCGGATTTACTTTTAGGTAACTTAAAGGATGGAGATGATATTCCTATCCGAATTTTTTTAGACTTTGTTATTGTTCTGATTGAAATACCATCAGTGATTGCTAACTTCGCAACTATTTCTTATAGCGTTGTCCTCTTTATGATCGTCTCCATAGTCTTAGTTTTCTTCGATGGGGGTTTGTTATTGGCTGGCTAAGTAATGTCGATGTGATGCTTAGTAACTAGATGTCGCTTTAATGCTGATGTGCTGCTCATTTTGCAGCTCATCAGTAATGAGCAGATTTCACAATTTTCTATATCTTTTTCTCTTCCATATTTGAAGTATTTCAAACTCCTGATTGTTTTTTCGTCGACATTTTGCTGATTATGCGATTTAATATAATTTTTGAGAAATTACGATTAAAGTAAGTTGAACTTACACAGATTCAATACTAAAACTTCTTGACTCTTGTATTCTTTGTAAAGAAAAGTATAGGAAATGTTAAGAATAGTTCATTAAATTCAAATTTTCTGTTAAGAACTTTTAAAATTTTATTTACTAGTAAAAAAAGAAAACCGCAAACCCGCCGGGTTTTAAGGTAAGGGTTTTAGGTTTATAAATAAGCTAAAACTTGTATGGTTCGGGTCGAGATGGGTTGGATCCCCTAATATGAAAGAATAATTATAGAACTAGGTAATTTATTTAAACAACTTAAAAATGATTTTAATTTCAGGTTTTATTTTTTTAAAGCTACTTATGTTCAAATTTATTAAAAATTGTAAATATTAAATATAGAACAGAAATTTAGCAGATAATAATCAAGTTCAGTATAAGAAAGTTTAAAATACACTGAATTTGTAAAAAATAAAAATTGTACGAGATCTTTCATAATACTCTTAAAGAATTATCAAAAATTTATTGAATCTGTAAATTAATTATTATTTTTATTATATATTATGCAAATTGTTTACAAAGTATTAACTTTTTCAATTGCTGTTTTTACTATATTAATGTTAAAAATTATGATTAAATAATAAAATATATTAAACTCATCAGAAACTGGTAAATTTTTTTTGAAATATCTATCGGGAAATATTACTTTGTAAATTTTAATTCTTTTGAAAATAATTAAGAAA
Organism: Ceratonova shasta; assembly: GCA_918559645.1. Classification (NCBI taxonomy): domain Eukaryota; kingdom Metazoa; phylum Cnidaria; class Myxozoa; order Bivalvulida; family Ceratomyxidae; genus Ceratonova; species Ceratonova shasta. The sequence goes on along the minus strand of CAKKLC010002346.1, from coordinate 11,492 downwards.
ATAAAAATTAAGTTTTAAGATTTTTAACATTTTTCAATCTGCTAATGAATTTAATTATTTTACCTGTTTTTATTTTAATCGTGTTTTATAATTAAAAAAATAAATTCCTTCTATTGAGCAAGTTGTGCTTGGTTGAACGTAAATTAATTAAATATCAGACAAAATTTGAATTAATAATCTATTTTATTGAGTTTCGGATAAGAATCTTTAAAAATTTTTTTTCATAGTTGATATATCTATATAAAGCTTACAATAAAATATCTAAAAAGCTTGTAAAATAAACTATTCTATAAAAATTTTACTAATTTTATAACGTTTTATATTGTTATTGTTCAGTTTGTCACCACTTTATTTCTATAAAATTAATCAAATAAAATAAATATTATCCAAAAATTTCTTGTTTCAAAATAAATTTATTATGAAAAATTGTATTTTATTTTTTAAATATTTAAAGAAATAATTTCAATAAAATTTGCAATAAACTATTGTCATTTCATTATTTTAAAGTTTAGATCAAAACTAGTTATTTTAAGAACCAAATTTAGGAAAATTGGTATTGAATTTATCTGTAGGCAAAACAATTTTTTAAATTCAAAGATTTTTCTTGAATAAAACTAGTTAACTAGGTATTTTTATTGTTAAAAATTTGATTTTTAAAATCATATACATTCCTTATAGATGAAATATGGTTGATGTACTTTTAATTTTTAAATATTATAATAATGGATAGTATCATGGTATAAAATATGTATCTTTTTATTTTTAGAGTTGCTTACATTTAACTTGGCAACAGATTAAAAAATGGTGAATATGTTAAACTCTGATATTCTTTATGTAAATTATATTAAAACAATTTTATTTAGTATCTCAATTATTGACAAAATTTACTGTATATATTTTATACAGTTGATTAATTTTTGGTTGTAACTTGTGTTTTGTGTTTATTATTTACAAGAACAAACCTAATAAACTATATAATTCGTCAATCTTATTTTTATACTACTAATTGAAATATTACTATTTATAGAATAAATAATAAATCATTATGTGATACTGGGTTTTCAATAAATTTCATAATCTGTTGTTTATCTTCGAATTTCAACTGATTCTTCATAAACACTAACTATTTAAAGCATCTATATAGGTCTATAGTCCGGAAAAAAATAATTATATGAGTATTTTTATAATCTTTCTAAACAGGAGTATTTATTAAGATTTATATCAAATAGCTATTGAAAAATTTAACATAATAACTATTGTGTTCCAAAGAAAGATAAAATTGAATTGAAAGATCTCAAATATGATATATAATTTTGAAATAAATTTGTTTTTCTTTATTACTCAAATATTGTTTTTAATTCTCTATGAACTATTCGAAATTACATTTTATATTACTCTTAATAAAAATATTATTTTATATTAAATACAAAATATAATAAATTTATTTGGTACTTAAATGAATGAAATGTTTTTGATTTGTTAGTTACATCAACAAATAGTATTAAATTAATGAAAAAACATAAAAAAGATTTTGTTTTATTATATTATAAAAATATATTGATTTTCAAGTTTTTATTTTTTCTTAATAATTATTTGATATGTTGAGAAAAAATATTTAATATAAGACTCTTTAAATATAATTTATTCTATCGTAAATTATTTATATATTAAAATTTTTATTTTTATTAAGAATTCTGTTTAATGGTCCTGACAATCTTATAATTTCATTATTTAGATTTGAAAATTTTTATTAAAATTATTATTAATTTTTTTATTCTTAAAATACTAACTAACTAATTAATTTTAAAATTTTAATAGTTGATAATTGAAATTATTTATCCAATTTAAAAATTTATTATATATTTATTTAATTCTTTTTTAAATTATAATTTTAAAATTTGTTAATAATTGGTAATATCTAACTATAAATTTTGATTGTTAAATTTACGGAAATAATAGATCAATTATATTAAAAAAATTATTTTAGAAAAATAATGAAAGAAATATACATATTAATACAAATTATTTAAATTATATAAAAATAAATAAAAATTCGAATCATATAATATCTTGTTAATAATTTAAATTTATCCATTAAAATAACATAATTTTAAATATTTTTGGGTGATATTTTAATTCTAATTATAATATTCATAGTTGTTACTGAATTAATATTTCGGCTCATGATTTATTTGCGCCAGATAAGGACCAAGGCTTATCTGCTACCGACACAAGATAAGAAAAAAGAAAAAATAGAACAAAAAATTTAAAAGCTAAAAATTCTAATTATATTTACTTAATTGCAAATATTATTGGATCATGCCTTATCTACACCGTACTGGGCGCAGATAAGGCATGATCCAACCTTTCTCCTTTTTTTTAATAATATCTGTAATTTTTAGCTTATTTTACAAATCATTTTATTTTTATTTTTTAAAATTTTTTTACTATATAATAAAACACTAATATATTTATATAAAAAATCATAATTTTATAATAAATTTTTATTTAAATTTATAGCAGCGTTATCTATTTTTCTAATTAAAAACCATTAAAAATGAAGTTTAGTTACGAAAATAGAAAGAATTTTTTTTTAATTTATTTCAAATTTTTGTATTAGTGAAAATTATTATGAAGCGCTTATTAAAATTATTGTATTTGTATTTTTTCAAGTAATTCTCATCTCTGTTGATTCAATTAGGAACCTTTATAAAATTTATATATATTATAAAAATATATTTGAAAAGTTTTAGTAAATTTTTTTTACATAATAATACCAATAAGATGTTATTACATTAATATTATTAATAATTAATTTGATTTTAGATTATAAATAATTAAGTTAATCAACCTAATTTTTTTAAATTAATTAAATTAAATAAATACAATATCTCCAAATAAAAATTAGTATTTAAATAAATTAAAAAATTTCTCTATTAATTAAAATAATGTAATTTAATTTAATAACTTTTAGTCTGTTTTAAACCACTAAATGTTATATAAAATTTTATGGAGACTAATACATGATATATCTTTAATTATTAATTTTTTATTAAATATATTAAATCCAAAAACAAGGTAAAAAACATTTATCTCTTTAGATAGGTTTCATTTTCTACAATAATTAAAAAAAATTTATTATAATTTTTATAATATACAGTAAACCCCCTATAATTTTCGTTTTAAGTGGCAGCAAAAAAAAACGTAAATTA
>CAKKLC010002345.1:0-16831 GCA_918559645.1 Ceratonova shasta | reverse complement strand
TCTAGTTCAGAAAAAAAAAAGAAAACTGATTTTTTTTTGTTCTTTTTTTTTCATGATAGGAAATTTTTTGTGTTTTTTGCTTTTCAGTTATCGAAAAAATGACTGTAGTAACATTATTTTTAGCTGATACCTGATTATAACGAAATTTACAAGAGAATTATAAAAATCATATTTTGTTAATTATATCTTAATAGAATCAACTGAAAAACAAAAATAAATGATTTTAATTTGTTATTTATAATACTTACGTTTGAAAATGTTAGTTATAACATAAATAATTTTAACATTGTAAAAAGCTCTCTACAGCTCTATTTAATATATATTTTTTGAATTACTTCCTATAGTATATTCTTTAAATAATTATTTTAAAATTATCCTTGTTAATAAAATCCTTTAATTTGTAATTTTTTGTTGGAAATTTATTTATTCTCAACAAAATACCAAATGAATCATTTATTTTGATATTAACTCCATCCACGTTACTTTGTATTTACAATTTTGTGAATATTTCAAATAAAATTTAATCTTATTATCGTATAAAATATTATTTGTAACATTTCTAAAACTGTATTTGCTCAATAACATTGTTTCTTCCTTCTTGTTTAAACCATATATTCATTGTATATTTGATTTTAACTCCCATATCTATATTCTTTTCTGTATATAAAAATTATATCTTTTTACGATTTTAGTAATGATATATAAATCATAACACTAAATAATCGATCTAAACTTCTTTCATAAATAAAAATTCAATAATTGATACAATAAGGACTACTAAATTTAGTTATTTTTTAATATACAGATAAAAATATTAAAATCTACAACTTAACCATAAAATAACTTATAATTTAAAAACCTTGTAACCATTTTTTTATCTGTGCTAATAATATCTTTGTAAATGTCTTAAATAATAATACTAGATAAATTTCAATTTATATTTAAGATAAATTGATTTGAAATAGTAAGGGAATATTCAAATATATATATAAATCTACTAAATAAAAAAATTATTGAAGATTAATTAATGATATAGTTTCTATTATTTCATCAGAAGAAAAAAATTTAATACTTATTTATTATTTTTTAAAAAAATAAGGAGAAAAATCTAAGATTAAAAAGCAATAATCATTTTTATTTGTATATGACTTAAAAAAACAAAATTTTATATACAGGGATGTATCAGATAATTTTAATTTGTAGTTCATTATTAATCTTCCATAAAAATTATTCACAAATACCTTTTCTTGGTATTTTTAAAGTTTATTGTTGTTATAACTTTTATCAAATTGAAACTTATAAAATTTTGTGCGGCAGAAAAAACATTTTTTTATCACAAAAACTTTTATTTATAGCAACTGATATATTTTGATCATTTTCTGTATAAAATAAATCTCATAGACACACATTTATTATTTTTTCGTTTATTATAAGATAAAAACTTTATTTATTAAATTAAAAAAGGTTTAAAAATCTTTACCTCTTTTTAATAAATTATATAAGTTGATTTTATTAGAATTGCAATTTTTCTAAAAATTTTTGAATTAATTTTATTTTTTAAATAAAATTATACCATTAATAATTCATTTAAAAATAAAAAATGTAAAAATCAGATTATTTTATTTCATAATACAAAAACCTGTAAAATGTTATTTTCTACTTCTATAAGAAAATATTATTAGCAATTGAAGAAACAAGAATATTTTATAGATTAATTATTTCAAATTTTATTTAAGAAACACTAATACAATTAAATTATAAAAAAAAATTATTTATGAAAATATTTTCTTTTTTCAATAGGACCTCAATTTATTGGATGTACAAGTCAAATTATTTATACAAATATACAGCTGATATAAAGATATACATATTAAATTTTAATATTGATGATCACACTATATTTAGATGAAAAATAAAAGTGACTATATTTTAAATTGTTTATATTATTTACCGAAAACGATTATAATAATTCATCACTGATTTTGAAATTGATTAGTATAGATATTAGCACAAATGCATAAAAATTAAAAATTTTTATTGTAGTAAAAATAAAATTTTTTGACATTAAAATTCTTTTGTATGAACTATTATTGTAATAAAATTATATAAAAATCAATTGATCATATGATTATTTTTGATTGAACTTATTTATTGTGAAGGCATCAAAATCAAACATAAATTTATTGGCATTTTATAAAATATTTATATAGCAAAGTTTGATATCTATATTTTTAGTTTTAATTTACGTTAAAATTAATTAGCTATTCAAATTTAAATAATAAAATTATATCAAAACCATTAATTACGAATTTTAATAATGAAAACTTATTATCTTAATGAAAAAAATTTATAATATTCATAATATTAAAAATATACACTGTAAGGAGTATATTCAAAAAAAATGGAATCTTTTTTGTTTTTTTACAAATGAATGTAACCATTTAATTATGAAATATTTAGGTTTATATTATCTATATAAACATTTTCCTTATTAATTTAAAATTAATTTGGTTTTAAATCAATGCATCCCAAGTAAAGATTCAAACGATCACAGATTTATACAAAGAAATACACCAAAACATCAAATCACACCAAAAATTAGAGTTTTTCTTACTAACATGTATTTTTAAAGCATACTAATCCAAAGAATTTCTTCCGAATTATTACTAAATAGAATTTTGGTTTACAAAATTATTCGTGTTCCCAAAGATGACCATCCAGTGCTTCCAAAATCAAGAGGTTGTGATCATTGAAGCATATTGAACAACGAGCAACGAAATTTCATAAGAAATTAGTTTGATGAAAATCCAACGATGACATTGGATAATATATGCATAAAATTAGAAGAAAATTTCGGTTTTAATGTTGATGGTAATACTATTGCTAGCTTTTTTAAGAAATTCAATTATTCTTTAAAAATAAAATAATAGTCCTTACTCTTACACGAAATTTCAATAATACTATTGACGAAATTTATACTTGTGTTCAAAAATTGAACTAGTATCTATTTAACTTTTCTTATAATAATTTTGTTCTATTCAATGATCTAAGTTTTTTCTGTGTCTAGTATAAAAAAGGAAAATCATTAATAGGCACAGTGGTCTACACTGTAACAGCAACAATAACATACAAAAATATTTCAATAATAGATGCAGCCACAAAGTATGGAATGTTTGATTATAAAATTAATTATAATCCAGTTAATGGAGAGAATTTGAAGATTAGATAAGGAAATTGAAAATTAAATGTAGCGAAAAATGAATTCTTAATACAATTTTTGTTCTTGATAATGCTCGAATTTACCACTGCAGTTGATAAGTAGAAATGATCGGTAAATTGAATCTTATGATGTTTTATTTGCTTTCATATTCTTATTGGTTTAATATCATTGAAAATTGTTTTTCAAAGTGGGAAAACTTTGTTGTTAGCGAGGGAGCAAAATATGAACAACAATTATTACTAATAATTAATGAAAGTTTAAAAAAAAAATTCACCTAGTGATTCTGATGGTTATTTCATGAAGTTTTTAAGACCTAATGAGAGATGTAGGGCCAAGGAAAAAAATTTCATGAATAAATTCTAAATTTTTTTGACTTAATGTTTGAACTTATAGGGAAAAAGGTTAAAATTTTTAATTAATAGTAAAAATATTTAAATACATAACGAAACCCTATATATAATGTTTTCTGAAGATGAAATACAATATTTTATTAAAATGTAATAATTTTAATCAAATATAAAAAATTAATGTTTCCTTTTTCAATTTAAGAAATTAAAATAAGAGAAATAATAATAAAATTAAAAAAAATATTTTTGGAGCATTAATATTTGTCTTGAAAAATAAATTTTTAAAAGTTTAGTGTATAATTAACTACAAAACAACTAAAGATAAGCTTTAAAATTACTTAATATAAAATATAAAAACCATTAAAGATTTTATATGAATGATCCATGATGTATGAAAATTAAGTAAACTAAAAAATTCTAAAATCACATAATATTAAATTAAAAAAAATTTAAGATTTTATGTGATAGATATAAGATATATCAAAATTAAGTCAAGTAAAATTTCTGAAACCACATAATGTAAAATATAAAAATATTAAAGAATTTATATGAATGAACCAAGATATATTAAAATTAAGTTTATTTAAAATTCTAATATAAAATAATAAATTAAAAATTTTATTAATAAATTAACCAATATATATGAAAATAAAGTCAAGTGAAAATTCTAAAACCAAATAATATTAAATAAAAAAATATTAGTTTTTATATGAATGAACCAAGAAATATTAAAATTAAGTAAAGTTAAAATTATAAAATAACTTGCTGTAAAATAAAAAAAAATTATCGATTTTATATGAATGATATAAGATACACAAAAATTAAGTAAAGTGAAAATTCTAAAACCAAATAAAATTAAATAAAAAATATTGTCTTTATTTGAATGATACAAGATATATGTAAATTAAGTACAGCGCAAAATCCTAAAATTACGTAATGTAAAATTAACTTATATTAAAGATTTTATATCAATGATCAATGATATATGAAAATTAAGTGAAGGAAAAACTCTAAAACAAAATAATATTAAATAAAAAAATATTAAAGTCTTTAAATGAATGAAATAAGATTTATCAAAATTAAGTCAAGTGAAAATTCTAAAATCAAATAATATTAAATAAAAAAATATTAAAGATTTTATATCAATGATCCATGATATATGAAAATAAAGTAAAGTGAAAATTATAAAATAACTTAGTGTACAGTAAAAAATATTAAAGATTTTATATTAATTATCCAAGATATACGAAAATTAAGTACATTAAAAATTATAAAGTCACATAATATAAAATTAAAATTATTATAGGTTTTATATCAATAATCCATGATATATGAAAATAAAGTCAAGTCCAAATTCTAAAACCAAATAATATTAAATAAAAAAATATTAAAGTCTTTATATGAATGATATAAGATTTATCAAAATTAAGTCAAGTGAAAATTCTAAAACCAAATAATATTAAAAAAAAATATTAAAGATTTTATATCAATGATCCATGATATATGAAAATAAAGTAAAGTGAAAATTATTAAATAACTTAGTGTACAGTAAAAAATATTAAAGATTTTATATTAATTTTCCAAGATATACGAAAATTAAGTACATTAAAAATTATAAAGTCACATAATGTAAAATTAAAATTATTATAGGTTTTATATCAATAATCCATGATAAATGAAAATAAAGTCAAGTCCAAATTCTAAAACCAAATAATATTAAATAAAAAAATATTAAAGTCTTTATATGAATGATACAAGATTTATCAAAATTAAGTCAAGTGAAAATTCTAAAACCAAATAATATTAAAAAAAAATATTAAAGATTTTATATCAATGATCCATGATATATGAAAATAAATTAAAGTGAAAATTATTAAATAACTTAGTGTACAGTAAAAAATATTAAAGATTTTATATCAATGATCCATGATGTATGAAAATAAAGTCAAGTCAAAATTCTAAAACCAAATAATGTAAAATAAAAATATTATTGATTTCAATATGAATGATCCATGATATACGAAAATAAAGTAAATTAAAATTTTTAAACTCACATAATGTAAAATAAAAATATATTATAGGTTTTATATGAATGATCCATGATATACGAAAATTAAGTAAATTAAAATTTCTAAATAACATGATGTAAAATAAAAATATATTATAGGTTTTATATGAATGATCAATTATATACGAAAAATAAGTAAAGTAAAATTTCTAAAATATCATTATGTAAAATTAAAAAATATTAAATAATATGCATGAATAATAATATATATGTATGTACATATATGTGAAAATTAAATACAGGAAAATTATATAATATAATATTAAAAAATATACATTTCTTTAGATATAATACAATTTAGATCAAAATATAGTAAAATTTAAATTCTATAATTATTTTATTTCAAAACAAATATAATACTCATTTTAAAATATTTTACATGAATAATGCAATATCTATGAAAATTAAATAAAGTAAAATTCTATAATAACTTTATACAATATAGTATTAAAAAATATAAGTTTCTATATAAATAATCTCAGATAGATGAAAATCTAGTGTAATACAAATAAATAAATATATCATATAAATAGAAGATTTAAAACGGAAAGTAATTGTTTTTTAAACAAATGTAATATTTAGTCCATGTAAGATATAATATTTTTCTATAAATTTACATTAGTTTATGAAAAATTAAATTTAAAATAATCTGGGCTGCAGGGTCCAAAGAAAATTACACGAATTCGATTCCTATATTTAAAACAACACGATTCCGACTCAAAAAAGTTTAATTTTATTAGATTGTTTCTTATCTTTGCATATAGCCATTTTTTCATGCTATATATATCAAAATAAAACAAGATCAAACTATAATAATTATTTATTAGAATTTATTCTTAAAATCAACATTGCTTTTATTAAATCTATATTCGTAGAGGCTCTCAAATCAGAATTCAGAATTTTAAGAGCAGAAAATAATCGCTCTACTCTAACTTGTCTTGGCCGTAATGCTGTAACGATCAATTCTAAATCTTTTAAGATTTCTAGATACTACTGTATTGCCATTTCAACATTTTACTTATAAGTTCAGTCATTTTCTTCCATGATTTTCAATGCATCATAAGATTCAATTTTTAAATAGAGTCTCCATCATCTATATTGGGACTGTGATTTAAACGAGGACGTTTTAGTTTATCTTGTTGATTAAGATATTTCTCAAAACTTTCTTCAAATTAAGTTATGTCGGATGAAGATGATAATAATTCGTGTAAACTCCTTTTCTGTCGTCTCTTCTGTTTTGTTGAAGACCTTTCATACGAACGGGTGATTCAAACAGAAATTTTTTAGCTCTTTAAATTTTTTCTTACGTCAAAATGGATCTAACCATGGGCTCAAAATAGATCGCAGCTAAAAGAATGTTATTTTCCTGTAAATCTTTTTCTCTACACAGCATGTCATTTTTAATTACACCAGCAAGACTATTTTTTACCATATTCGACAAACAAAAAATCATGTTTTCCCACTTCTTTAAAAATAAACCAGGAGTTAAATCTTCCGCTTGTTTTACTTTTGTAGAGACATAAGGATGGAGAAGCACCAACACAAGCTACTCTATTTATTTTTATTGAATTTCAGTCATATTTATATTCGGGTTGACCATATCTCAAGATAATATTTCAGTTTCCTGTTCGCTGTAACATAAAGTATGAACTACTCTATCTTGTAGCTGGATTCAAAATGACTAATTTTCCGGCACTTTGTTTAATTATGACATGTATTTTTGGTGTTCTAGCGGTTATTGCGATGTTTCGTATATTTTCACAAATTCTCGTTGCATGCTATTCTCTCAATCTATCAAAGATTGCTGATTATAATGTATGTACTGCACATTGCATATGATTGATCTTAAAAATATTAGAAGCGGGAGCACAAAGGGTATAATCTAAAATACTAGAGTAATCATCAATATCGTCTTCCGCCTCAATAGTACTTAATTTTCAGACAGTAATCAGCATATTACGGGCGTTAACTTTCACAATTGATAAAATTTGTTTTAGTTTAATATTAAACTCTTTTAGAACATCCATCACAAGTATTTTTAAATAATTGTTTGAATGGTCAGATATAGTGTCATTGATTGCTAATGAAGGTGTTACTATTTTTTTTATTATTATTCACTAATTGATCATTTATTCCTAAAAATTTTACCCGATGACGTTTACACGTATCCATTTTTAAATAAACAAAATTTGCGTGTAAGAGATTTTAAAGTTCATTCTTTTGTTTTGTAGCGTCCTCTATTTCTAAATTTCTTACACTGCTTCTTTAAAAAGATACTTCTACTTTAGTAGCCGTTTCCCCGATTTAATTTAAAAAACGCTGGACTTTAGAAAAAAATGATAAGCAAAGAATTTTTATATACTATTTCACTGATGCATTCCTTAAATTTGTCACCTTTCATAATCACGATAACATTTTCACTTTTAAAATACTTAGTTACTGGCACTTGATGATTCCAAATATTACTTAGATTACAAAAACTTTTTCCTTCTCACAAATGATCTTATATAAATTTGGGTGATAGCTTTGAATGTTATGCTTCATATTCGATACCCTACTAGGTTCACTAGATCCTTTCCCACCAAAAACACTTATTTTTAGACAACAGATATGTTTTTCAAGATCATCCTCAGCATAAAATTTAACAAATTGATCTTACTCACTCATCTCTAAATATTCATAAACCGTACATTTTTTCTTAGATCCCTGATAAATCTTTAATAAGGGGGATGGCTCAATTTTTATTTATGCTAACAAATATTTAGTCTATTACAAATCATAATTTAAATAAAAAATAATTATTTTATTACAAATAAAACCTACCTCTGGTCCCTGATATTACAAAAATTAATACATATATGAATAAAATTTTGTTTATGTAACGCAATGATATCAACACGTGGACATTAACAAAAAAGAACGATTACTGGCAAAAAAATGCGCGCAAATTACGTCAAACCATAACAGAAATAAATACTCCTTATCATTCGACGTTAGAAAGAAGGTTACAAACACATTTTTGTATACTTTATGCATTAAATGGATCTTGATGATTCATCATATCGGTCCGACTTGCCTGTTCAAGTTTAATATTCGTGCACAATACACAATCGTTATAATGATTTTAAAAAATGTATTTTAGATTTTCAATAAAAAAGGAGTCATAGTCTTTAGATTTTTAGAATTCCGATTCCACAACCTGTAAATAATATATTGATTTACTTTTATTTCTGAGAATAATTATAAAAGTCAATTCCTGAGTGTTAGTTAATATTCAATTAATTTTGAGGAAAACATTTTTAAAAAAAATAGAGTAATTCTGACTATTATCTTATAATTTTGTCAACTAAATTAATTAAATGCACATTTAAGCCTGGTAATAAATAATTTTTTAAAAAGTTTGTTAATACATTCAACATAATCTTGTATTATCCATTATTTCAAGTTTATATAAATTAATTTTATATTCATTTCTAATTATCTATAACCTATTTATTGATGAATTTAGGAGTCCTACCTTGAAATTAATTACAATTTGTATTCTTAAAATAACATATCCTATATGTTTAAACACTCTCAAAACGTTGATATTAATACATTTACATGTTTGCAAATTAATTTTAATGATGTGATCATTATAAATTGAATTAATTCTTGAAATCTACTCTTTTTGAACAAATAATTCTTATATTATCTAAAATTGAACTAGTAATTAGTAAATTAAATTTATATAACTTTAAATATTATGTAAATGTATATAAAATAAATTTTAGTTTCTTAGTAAAATTTTATCCAAGTCTGTTTCATAAGTTTTAAATCCCGAATTTAGACTACTTTTTTAAGTTGATTTTTAATTATTTCAATATAAATATGAAGCTTAATAAATGATATCAATTAACTATTTTAGTTGTTACCATATGACGATTAATTATAATTTATAGAAAAACAATATATACTTTTTTCTAATTTTTTGATTCATTACAAACAAATGTAATTAATTTTTAATTATAGTAAGGATTCTTAAGTATTTTAATTTGTTCCTAAAATTATTACTAAACTTGTTTATTTCTTTATATCTTTTCTATGATTTTAATTGAAATTTTTTATATTTTAATTAATTTTGGTGTTATAATCATATTCAGTTTTTATAAGTTAAAAATTATTAGGTTTTTCATAAAGGATTTTCGTTTTTTTGTAAAAATGAAAGAAAATTTTCAAATAATAAAAAAATACTTTATTAGAATATATATTGACCGTTCTTTTCATATACCTTTTGTATTTTTTAAGGTAGTAACAAAATTGCATGCATATGTAATTTTTGATCATTGCGGACAAAAAACTAACTGATGTTATCTTTGAACTCCTCATAAAATGTAAAGGTTTCAGTCTAAATCATTTTGAAGTGACCAGAGCAAACGATTATACGATGTTACCAGGATTGGAGAATAAGGTGGGTATGATATTGTATTCCATTCAAGCTGTATAGCTTATGGTGAGTGACCAAACTAGTGTGAGGTCTAACCTTGTCATAGTGAAACATTGCAGCTTTTATATTAAACGTCTTGCTGTTTTGGTTACAGTACATCATTCACATTCTTTAGCTGATGATAGTAGACTTCGGAATTAATTATTTTGTTATTGGGTAAAAGATCAAAATAAAATAATGCTTTTAGATCCTACCAAAAGACAGTATCATTTTTTTTGTGAATATGAGCTTTAGAAACGGTTTGAGCTTGTTCATCTTTTTTGCTCCATGACATCTGGCATTTGACGTTGTTGTATACTTCCTATTTTAATCCTAGTAATGATGTGCTGCAAAAACCAATTTTAAAGAAGTTGTTTTAAAGCGAACCGCAGACTTCAATGCAGCCACACAGATCTCTATTTGTAAGAACATAAAAAAAAATCCGAACATCAAGCTTTTATGATGATCTCAGTTCTTTTTTAGTGGTCTGAACTGTCGAATTTGATAAATTTAACCTCAATTTGATCTCACCTGCTTTTATTTACCGCTGTGTATCAACCAAATCCTTTATCTCTTCATTATCGTCTTTAACGCGCTTTCCAGAACTCATTGCACCCTAGACATTTAAATTATCTTATCAAAATTTAGCTAACAAATTTTGACAATGGCGTACGGTCAGCAAACCTTCTACATACATATCGGTCAATTGTTTTTGCTTGAATAGCATTTTTACTCATTATGTTGTAAAACAGTAAGATATGTCGAAAATGCTGATTATCGTTTTATATATTTAAAATGGAACCAACCAGATACTACTGCGCAAAATTAATTTGAATTTTTAATACTCAAGCGTTGCTATTTGAGCTGTCAAAAGCATAATATTTAAAAATTTTTAATGTGATGATGGGTGCAATAAAAATACAATTACAACCTCTTTCATGACAATTTGAAATCACTTTCTGAGTAACCTAATATATAAAACCTATTAATTATTTGAAAAAAATTAATGGTTATAATTCACAAAATATTACAAAAATTTATTAACATCAAATAGCATTGTTATTTTTTTTAAGAGTAAAACTTTTTTAGAACCTAGGTAAATAAAGTTTCACCAGTGATAATTAAATGTATAAAAAATTATTAATAAATGTTATATAAACTGTTTTATTAATTTTAAAAAATTATCTTCGGATCAGATGTAATTTTCCCCTTTTAACTATGTCAATAAATATTTAGTAAATAAAACATTTATATATAAAAGAAAAATTAGTTCACATTTTTTATTAAGTCAATAAGTGCTTTAAAAGTTTTTTTGCAAACATTATTCAACCACATAACCGTAATTAAATACTTTTCCAATACGCTCCTTCAATGTCTTTCAATATCTTAGCTCTCAATTTCTGTTTGTTTTAATAACATTCAATAAACTATTGTGTGTACTCCAGTCCTTCCTTCTACAAAGTTAATTGAATGATTAATGACTCTGTGTTTAAATGCTGCTTCTGATAAACGTTTATAAGAAGATCAGTGATCACTTGATTTGATACTTCATGTATAAAATGATTTCTAACTATAAGAACAAATGTTTCTGAACTTCTGTTTTGTATTTTTTGCATATATCCTTTTGTAGGAATAATAATGGTGTCGCAAATTCAAATCCCAAAATTTGCAGTTCAGAAAGTCGCCCATGATGATATTTAGGTTTATATCAGAACAGCGATTCATCAATATATATATATAAATTTTCCTTCAACTCCCAAGACGAAAGGGTTTTTTTTCTCAAATTATATTTTTCGTTGTTTTCTTAACTCTGAGTACACTTTAGTACTAAATTCCTATCACAAGTCACTTCGTTCAAAAAATCACAACTTTGTACTTCTTGACTAAACTTCCACAATATTATCATAAAGTGCTTCAATTTAATATTATACACTTCTAAAAATTTTTCCGATTTTATGTTTCTTAAATTTTAAAATTTTGGACAATCAGGTGTAAAACATTTGAATATTTTTTCATCCATCAACCTTTTAAAGTATTTTATAACCATCTCGAACCCAAGTGATAAACAATTTAAACTTCTCTTCAAAATTCTTATGTCAAAAACGATATTTGTTTAATTGTTGCAATTCCTATAATTGGTAGTAAAATTGTTTAAATATTCTTCTGCCATTTAGGGATTTTTTTAATTTTTTTTATCAGATTTAATTTTTTATCCAAACGTCAAAAATCAAATTTGATCCTTATATTCTTCAATGACGTACATGTTTATTTAGGAATGCATCATTTTTTACTTATTTAACAGATCAGTATATAAATTTTAATTTTTTCACTTTAGGTAACAATTTTACTGCAAAATTTTGATATACATAAAATATTATAACAAATATAATAATCATTTAAATCATAAGATCCTATATTAGGTTTTAATTAATTATTAAAATGATGTTTGATTATTATTTGGGTCAGTTTCATTAAATATATTATCTCTGCATTTTATGCATTCTTTAAAATAATAATGGATGGTTATTATTGTCAATCAAAGTATTAATATTATAAAAACAAGTACCTACAATTATGGCTACAAATAAGTAAAAAATTACAAAATTTGAAACAATTTATAAGTAAATAATATTTAATTTACATATTTAAAAAGTTTTTTAAAAACCCTGGTGATTTCTAAACCATAGCCATCTAAAACAATACAGTATTTGTCAGTTTAAGACAAATTTAAGTATTTTGGCTGTGAACATCCAAAAAATAAAATAATTTTAAATTCAAAAATCAAAAATCAAAAAATTTTTACAAGTTTGTTATTCTTTTCGTCTACTATACAAATGAATATTGAAAGGCATAAAAAGAAATAAACTTGATTTAATATAATTAAAATAGCAAATATAGACGACAATATATAGATTATTGAAGAAATATCTAAAGTTTAAAAAAATTTTATATCTGAGAATGTAAATCTTTCTTTAAAGCCAAAATAACATATTTAAATCTACCAAAACAATTATGTTAGCAAACTGTATAAGGTATATTAATGCTTTAAAAATCCCAACTGGCTTTTGTTTACAATATCCCCCACCCCCAGCTAAAAAAAAATTCTTTATGGTTTTTAAAAATTTTATTGATATTTTTACGTTAATAGCTGCGGGTTATAGCCGGTATTTTTTTGGGATTAATCGAGGATTTTTTTATTTTTAAAGTCATGTGTCATAGTTATTTCTTCATTAATTCTAATTTGTTTTATAAAATAAATGTATTTAATAGAAAATCAATGAGGTAAATAATTTACATAAGAAAAAATTATTTGTAATAATTTATTAACTATAAATGACACTATTAAAAATATTAAAAAAATGTTAAAAAAAGAAAAATATTTAAAAAATAATGAAGGCAATTAATTATTTATAAGCAACTTTCTTTAGGGCCACCAAGATATCTTTGCACAAATTCTTCTTATTTCGCCTTCTCCATATATAGTCACAGAGAAATTCATGAATCCCTTAGGTTCTTCTATTTTGAGGAGGTAAGACAGTCTTGATTCCATTATTCAATGTTTCTACAGTAATGGTGTAGATGACAGTTTCAATGGTTTTAAAGAATTTAAAATTATTTACGGATAGATGGGTTAAATTCAAGTCTTGGTAGGCTAGAACATATGCATTCAATTCGTCCGTATAAATTATAAATCCTGGTAGAACGTGCCTTTCTATAATCCCTTTAAAGGTATTGTAATTTCTATTAGGTACTTCTACCAGAAATATTTTTTGTTAGGAGTTCTTTCAATGCCTGCCTAAATCGAGACTCCATCCACATAGTATCATTATTGTTCTTTATTTTGCCAAGTCTAGTTTCATCAATTTCAACATTTATCTGGTCCCACCAATCATGAAATCGCTAAAATCAACCAAATCTGCTAACAACTTCTTTATATAAGCAGAGCAGTATTTTAACATCTTCTTTGACCATCCCATCATACCAGTAATATTTTTACAGGTACTTTATTAAAAATATAATAAATAACTCAAGCATTTCCTTGAACATTAACCGGGAACCAGAAAAGAGACATCTTCCAAAAATACACGTTTAATTTCTGCAAGTTTTCTTGTGGCATATGTAAGTTCTAATTTCAATAACTATATTTGTAGAAGAAGGATATTTATACCATTTTGATTCCTCTTGAATTATATACTTCTCTTTAAAATATAAAAGTCCAGTATTTTCAGATTAAGCAATAGGTCTTAAACCTTTTGATAAAAAACCTATATTATTTTAAATCGCATGTAAATACAATTATTTTATTATTTCTATACATGTTTAAACACGATATAAAAAATTGATTAAAAATTCATTTATATATGAAAAATTATTTAAAAATAACATAATTATAACAATAAATAACATAATTTAAAATGAATCCTTTATGGGAAGCATAAAAATATCAATATCAATTTGTAGGAACAACTGGATAGATAATTAAAAAAAGAAACGAAATAAGAATAAAATATATTTGGAAGTAATAAAATAAAGATTTAATTATTTATTAGGCGTTTTTAGGATCAAATAAGATTATTTTTCTAAACACGTTTATCACGCGAAATAACAAACATATTGAAAAAAACCAGGCTATGTTGTCATCAAGACAATATATATATATACAGAATTTCCTTAAAAGGATGTATCCCTATGATATATATCCAGGTGGCTATACTACACTTCAAGCGAGTATTTTCATAAGGATTGGTTTATGTTTAGAATATAGGGATTTTTGATCATTAACGAAAAAATATACTAAAACAAAACTTTCCTCAAACAATAAAGACACTTTCTCCATCATTAACGACAAAGGCTCAATAACATTATTTTTTAAACAAAATTACAAGAAAATTAAAACTAAACCTAAAAATATTTATATATTAAAAACAGGTTAAAAAATAACAACTAAATTTTACCAAAATATCAATTAATATAGATTCGATTTCTTAACATACCTTAGAATTTTATGCAAAAACAATCACAATCACTACACATTATATATTCATAGCCTCAACAAATAAAAACAACCATCTCCCTTTCATCCCTCATCGCACACCGAATCACATAATTTTTCCACATCAAAAAATATTTTTCAATCAGATTCAAAAATAGAGAATATGATGGAATGTATCCAATTTTTACATCATTGAACTCAAGAATTTCTTTACATCATTAAAATGGTCAATTCTCACATTAGTAACAACAAACACAGGGTTAAGGATACCAGCGTCAACACCTTACGTTTGACAGCCATTAAAAATTAATTAATTTCAATACCATTCACCGGACTATCATTGACAAACTGATAAATCATTCTATAATTATTTATTGAAGATTATATTGAATGTTCCTACTTCCTATAGAAGGTTTTGAGACATAGAGGGATAATGCGATCCAAGATCTAGCGTTTCACTTACTAGTCGAAACACAAAATCCAATTTCATTAACAAAAATTAATCGCTTTTGATCAAATTTTAGATGAATGCTATGAAAATTTCGGCATAAATAAATCTTTTTTTAACCATAAATATACGATTTCTTCTCTCGAGAACATTTCTACATTTTTAAAAAGTATAGTGACTGTTTGGAAGACAAAGATAAATTTTAGAATAGCTTATTGAAATGCCAAACTCACAATGTACACACTTTAAGACAAGAAAAGTCGATTGTCAGATCTTGGTCCACATTAAACTAAACCCAGCGCTATAGTACTGATGAAAGTTTTGTCCCCATATCACCCCACGAGGCTGCTTAACAATTCTTCATTCTCTAAAGAAAATTTCGATTATTCCAATTACAGTGGAACTTAGAATGTTAATAATCTCACATAGAGTACTTTTTAGTACACAATTAAGATGGTGATTGACAATCTCTGCATATTCTGATTGTGATATTCACCGTATCCTTTTGCCGTTATTTGGATTTTCATTAAATTCTTCATTTTTGATCCTATCCTTTGATACCGTTTCTTATCCATGATTCCGGGTTTTGTTTGTTTTTGTCGTTATTGATCGAGAAAGTGTCGTTACTGATCGAGAAAGTGTCGTTACTGATCGAGAAAGCGTCGTTACTGATCGAGAAAGTATAGTTATAATCGAGAAAGTGTTGTTACTGGTCGAGAAAGCATTGTTATTGATCGAAAAAATATCTTTACTGATTGTGAAAGTGTCGTCACTGATCGAGAAAGTATCGAAATTGTTTGAGAAAAGTTTTTGTTTTTATAATTTTTTTGTATTTTGTCGTTAATAATTGAGTAAGTGTCGTTAATAATCGATAAACCTATATCTTCTAGCAAAATAATTATTTTATATTTGCTTATGGAATATGTTGGTTAAAAATTAACTAATTAAGAAAACATTTTTTCATAATATTAAGCCTAACTAACTTGTTTAAAATACTTCATCACACATTTAACTAAATTGTTATATATTTTTAAAGTAGTCGCATAAGTATTGGTTGATGTTTAAAATATCTACTAACAAAATAATAGTACTAATATTCTCTTAATGTAAATTGTTAGGTAAAAAATAACTAAGATAGCATTGATTTATAATGTTAGCTTACAAATAACCAAGGTAAAATGGTTCTTTTGCGGCAAATCCCAAAAAAAAAAATTAAAAAATAACCAATAAAACTAACATTAACATAACTATAATAAATAATTACAATTATAAATAATATTTTATATCACA